>PVJC01001203.1:20822-98842 GCA_004026665.1 Murina feae
CCCCCCCCGGCTGTGGACGAGGAAATTACAGCTGCGAGGAGCGAATGGTGTTGCAGAAGGGGTTTCTCAGCAAGTCGCCAGGGGCTCCTGTCCCCACCCCCATCCCCAGGAGGTTCCAGGAACTGTGGTGTCTCATTCCGCAGAGCTCAGTGCCCCGTCACAGGCTACTGTGGTCATCAGGGTTTGAGGGCCGAGGCCAAAGAGTCCCTGTATTTGTGCAAAGTCAGATGTAAACGAGACACCTTGGGGCAACTCACTCCCGCTACTTGGGTCGTGACCTGGGAGCAAGGATTGGGTTTCTCTCAGGGCACCAGGCCCCGGGTGTTTTGTGACCACGGCCACGTCACTTTCCCAGTCTAGGCCTCAGTGTCCTCAGAATGAAAAGCAAGAATTGAATTCCACAGCCCACCCAGGGCACCTTCCAACACCCACAGGTTCAGCAGCCAACTGTCACTTTGAGTGGCGACCTCTCCCTTAAAAGCAATAAGACTGAACAGGATTAAATGGCCGAGTCCAGCTCAGGAAAAGCCTCTCACACCAGCTCAGGCGCTAGCATCCTTCAGAGCAGGGCTGGGGGGCTCCACCTACTCCCCCATCCCATCCCACCCCCACTCTCTCACCTTCCCAATCACTAATGCTGCCCACCCGAATGCCAAGAGGCCATGCGGGGAGTGACAGAGGACTGGAAAGGGACATTCTGACACCCAGGTGGAGGAGTCATTCAAGGCATGTCGGTCACATCGGCAGGGCAGAGGTTCGCAGTGGCCAAACTCTCCCGGGAAGCACGGTTTGAGAGCCGCAGCTCAGCAGACCACCTTATCCACTTCACATAGTATCCTAACCCCTACCCTCCACACATCCTCATGGCCACAGTGTTCTCTGTTTTAGGCAAGTGCAGGGGATACATTAAGGCACAAGTCTGGCACCCTGCTCCTCTCAACACTGCAGCTCTAGTACCTAGAAACTGTAACATAATACTTATAATACACCATCAGCAGTAACTCCCAGACCTCTTAGAAACAGTATTCAACAGCAGTGATGCCAAGAGCTAACCCTCACTGACTGTTTACTATGAGCTGAGCCCTATAGTGAGGCGTTATTACATTGACCCTTACCAACCGTTTATGAGAAGGGACTATTCCCATTTTGCAGATGTAGAAATTGAGGCTCAGGGAAGAGAACCCTCACTGGCCGAAGGTTTCTGAACCCGGTGCTGCTAAAGGAGGGTACTGTGCAATGAAGAATATAGATGGAACTCAGACACTAACAGCAATGCATTCATTCCACCAACATTTGCTGGACACCTACTTTGTGTCAGGCCCTGTGGTAAGGACACAGCAGTGTACATAGAGGCCGATGGAGCACAGTGAGGACAGAGGCATTAGCAGGGCCCTCGAGGCCATGGTGAGGACTGAGGATTTGATCCTGAGAGCCAAGGGGAAGTTGGGGGCAGGAGGAGCAGTGAAGGCCGTGTGATGAAAACCCGTGTTCTTGGGACCATTTTAGCAGTTGAGGGCTAATAAATTGAAGATGGCAAAAGTGAAAAGAGGGAGACCAATTAGGAGGCCATCTGACAGTGGCAGTAGAAATGGGCTGATCCTCAAATGAACATACTCAAGGTTGAAAGTATTCACGGGATTGTAAAACTTCAAAATCAGGGAGGAGTTGCCTGGTGTCTGAACCTTCGGTTCGTGTGACCTCCCCGCAAGCCTCTCCAAGCGAACTACAAGCTTGAAACAAAGACCACTTTTTTAGAAGGAAAAAAACAAACAAACACCAAAAAACTGACTTCTCATTTGAAGGGCTGTAAATAACTTGATATTTACAACACCAAATGCCCAACTTAATAGTTTGCAAGAATAATGTAGCCTACGAAATAAGTAACTCATGTGGGGGTCAGGTGGGACAGTGAGAATCACTAACCAATAAACTACAAGGTGATATGTAAGCCTGCCATGATAGGAGAGGCAGAGTGGAACCAGCGAAGACAGCACGGTCAGAGTCTAGACAGTGACTTTGGACTTCAGATTCCACCTCTGAAAAATGGGAACAACAGTCCCGTCGGTGTGGCTCAGTGGTTGGGCATCGCCCTATGAACCAGGAGATCAGGGTTATATTCCTAGTCATGGCTCATGCCCCAGTAAGGGGCATCATTGATGTTTCTATCTCCCTCTCCCTCTCTGAAATCAATTAAAAAACATATTTTTTAAAAAATGGAAATAACAGTGTGTGAAGATTAACTGAGATAATAAAGTGCCTGGTCCTTAATGGTAATTGTGAAGTATTTAAGTAAGTTGATGGCAAAGTGCTTAGTTTTCCCTCCTTCCCCCACATAGATTAGTTAAAGCAAACTATTTTTTTTTAATGCACTACTGTTGCAATAGGTAGTTTACATTATTTTGCTGTGATGGTAAAATGAATCAGGTAAGCATACCTTTAAGATTTGTCAGATAAATTAGTCAGATACTATTAATATACTTTTAGATGCTTAACACTTTTCTGAAGAAAAATATTCATCTTAATTTCCTCTGTGGATTGAGTTATTAAGCTCTTTAACTTGAAGTTCACTGTGCCTCATTTTTAAATCAGAATCTGGGTAAGTCTTGTCCCTAAAGACCCTAGAGGCATGCTGGGAGAATAAATGATGCAATTGGGCGCAGGAGCTGAAAACAAAGGGGCCCCATAAATATTTGCTGAATGAATACTTATTTTATTCATTACTATTGCTATTGGGAGCATATTGCATTAAGGCAAATTCCTACTAAAATGCAGTGCCTTGGGATATGGAGGAAAATGTAAAACTCAGCTTACTTTTAAAAAGTGATAATGCTAGTCAAACGTCACGCTCACGTTTTTGCATGAAGCAGACACCGCAGCTGGAAATGACCAGCAGATCACTTTGCCGCATAACATGGGTCTTACTGTCCTGACCGCGAACCCAGCGTGCGAAGGACTTCAGGCAGGGACATCGCCTCCCGCGGCCGTGCTCTCCCTCCCAGGTCTCTCCGATGGGCAGGAGTCCTGACCAGCTGTGGGACGAAGAGCCTCCCCGTCTCACCCCAAAGTGGCCCAGCGGGGCCGGGTCCCTGCCCTCTGCCCCGGCGGGCAGCGCAGAGCTGGCTCAGGGCGCGGGGAGGAAAGGAAGGCGCCTGCCGTGCGGTCCACTCCGAAGCGCTCTGCACAATGTGGGTTACCGATCCGCGCCCTCGCCTCGGGGTCACCGCCTTTCCCGACGAGAGGGAGCGCCGAAATAGCCAAAGCCTCGCCCTCACCCGTCTTTATCATGAAAAACAACCATTCCCGGGGGAGTGACCTGCGCTTTAATTTCCAGAGCTTTGACATATGGATACCCTTGCCTCTGGAGAGGCAGGTCAATTGGTGCCAACACTTAGAGAGAGGGGAAACCGAGGCACGGGAGCTGGAAGGGCTTCTGGATGCTTCGGGAGGAGGTAGGTAGCGGGGCAGGGTAGGTTCCTCAGCGTCTCTCCCCGCCTCCCCCCTCCCACCCCAACCCCCCAGCCCGTCCCCGCGCCCCGTGGGAGCAGCCCGCAGGAGGGTGCCTCCCCGCCGCCGCTCCCGCCATCCAGTCCCTCCTCCAGCGCGACCTCCCACCACAGCTGCCCGGGCTCTGGCCATCTGGGCACGTACCTCTACCCATGGTCGCGGTCTGTCACCGCCTGGGATCTCCCGGGAAACGCAGCTTTCGAAAAAAGTTACAACTGTAGCCAACTGCCGCCCGCAGCACCGGCTGCTGCCCTGATTGGCGCCGCCGCCCGCCTCTCCCTGGCCGCGCGCCGTGATAGGCGAACGCGGGAGGGAAAGCCCGCCCTTCTCCCCGCCTCCCTGACTGGGGGCGGGGCGAGCGGCCGCACTTCCTATAAACGCTGTCGGGACAGGTCCCCGCGGAGGAGGTGGAAGGATGAGGCGTTTAAACTGTCCCGTCTCCCTGCGCTGATTGGCTGCGGTGGAAGGACATCCGCCTTCCGGTTGGAGGTCCCAAACTCCGCCCCCTCACGGCGCTAAAGCTCCGCCTCGGGAGGTTTAGTCACGTGATTGGAGGATCCAGCTCGGAGCGGACCATTTTTTCTCCAACTCGACTGGAACCCGACCTTTGACCCGCGACCTCCCCTTATGACCTGGGAAGCCTAACCCCCCGCAGTTTGGCATCTCCAATACCTTGACCTCCTGCAGTAGTTTAATCCATTCATTCCTAGGTCTGAAAGGTTTATTGGGACAGAAGGTTTATTCCAGCAGTGAAAACCGCCGGCACAGCTCCTACCCACTGGGTCAGTAGGTAAACCAAGAGCTTCAGAGATCCTCGCCCACCATTCCCACCCATTTCACAGAAGCAGAGGACCAGCGGGCACAGGTAACTCACTTGGCCCATGGTCACCCAGCAGTTCAATTGCAGGGCCTGGATCACTCTTGGGACTGTTAGTCCACTCGATAATTACCTTAACCCCAGGGAAACAGCTGTTCCCCACCCCGGGAAGCCACTGTGGATGTGGTCCCAGAGAAGCAGGGGTGTCCTGGGTATTCTTTGTTTTGAAAGAAGGGATGGTATCCAGTTACAGCTCTTTCCTGGGGATGTAGGCAAATATAGTCACTCACTCATCCATTCTCCCTTTGGTTCCCCAAAAAGATTTTAGAGACCCCATCATTGCCCAAGGAGTCCACCAGTGCACCAGGAAAGTAAGGAAGCAAAATAAAGTGAGGTACACGAAAGCACTGGGGAAAGTGTTTGCTAACTTGCTATATGGCTTGGCATGTCATTTCAGCTCTTTGGCCCTCAATTTCCTCAAGCTGTCAAATGATTTTGGAGTTGGGCAAAGGGTGACCTCCAAGGTCTCTTCCAGCTTCCACAAATATACAGAGGTTTTTACTTTCTGTAAAGTTTATAAATTCAACATTTCTTTTTTAAAAAATATGTTATTGATTTTTTACAGAGAGGAAGGGAGAGGGATAGAGAGTTAGAAACATTGATGAGAGAGAAACATCAATTAGCTGCTTCCTGCAGACCCCCTACTGGGGATGTGCCTGCAACCAAGGAACATGCCTTTGACCGGAATGGAACCTGGGACCCTTCAGTCAGCAGGCAGACACTGCATCCACTGAGCCAAACCGGTTAGGGATAGTCAACATTTCTTGAGCTGTATACCTGGCATTGTCTGATCCCTCAAGGATAATACACTGGCAAATAAGACACACATCCATATTTTTTAGGGAAGAAACAAACAAAAGGCCACTTTTTAGAAGATAATATTACATAGTGAGTAATGCTATGAGTACAAGAAAGTGGGGTAAAATATGGGGAGAGATTGGTGAAGTGAGAGAAATTCTTTTTGACTTGGTGGCTTTAAGTTTTACCCTAGTCCTGGCTCAGTTGGTTGAGCATTGTCCTGTGCAGGGAAAGATTGGTGGCTGCTTAAATTTTGGGTCCCGGCACTTGCCCAAATTGTGGGCTTGATCCCCAGTAGGGGGCGACAGGGGGCTGGCGATCAATGATTTTAGATTATCTTTTTTTTTGTTAATATATTTTATTGAATTTTTACAGAGAGGAAGGGAGAGGGATAGTTAGAAACATCGATCAGCTGCCTCCTGCACACTCCCTACTGGGGATATGCCTGCAACCAACGTACATGCCCTTGACCGGAATTGAACCTGGGACCCTTCAGTCCACAGGCCAACCCTCTATCCACTGAGCCAAACCGGTTAGGGCCGATTTTAGATTATCTTAAATGCTTCTAAGGAAGAGTTACAAAAATGAATAGCAGGGTGTTCATAAAAATATAAAGTGTTTTTGTTGTTAATCCTCACCATTTTAAGAGTGAATACATACACAGGGTGAAAATAGGCAGGAACTCTCCCCCTCCTTAACTCAACCTCTCACCTGCAGGACTATCCCATGCATATCACCTTAGGGGAGGTAAGAGATATGGTTGGTGTAATGGTCCAAACAGATAATGACTACAAACACTTACTTTGTGTGAATAGTTGCCAGAACATTCTGGAAATGCATATTAAGAAACAGGTGATTGTCAGGAGCTGGAGGAAAGGAAAAATGGGGATTCCCTAACCAACGAGTATAAAATTTCAGTTATGCAAGATGAATAAACTCCAGAGATCCACTGTACAAGACTGTGCTTATAGATGACAATATTACATTTGTACACATAAAAATGTTAAGATCTCACACTAAGTGTTCTTATCATAATAAAAACTTTTTAAATTTTTAATTAAAAAAACAAAAAGAAACAGGTGAGCCCAGCCGGTGTGATTCAATGGTTGAGTGTCCACCCATGCACCAAGACGTTGCTGGCTTGATTCCACATCGGGGGGGCATATGGATGCACATGCTGGGTTTCAGGCTCGATCCCCAGTAGGAGGCCTGCAGGAGGCGGCCAATCGATGTTTCTCTTTCTCTTATCGATGTTTCTCTCTCTCTCTCTCTCTAAAAATCAATTTTTAAAAAACCCTAAAAACAACCAACAAAACAAAACAGGTGATGCCCTGGCCAGGTGGTGTAGTTGGCTATAGATTACCGTCTGATCCTCGTTCACAGGCAAGTTTTTCCTCCTCCACCTTGCAGTCTCCCTAGAGCACCCCTCGTGGCAGTTACCACTGAGACAGCTGGCAGAGCAGAATGTAGCTTTGCCCGTGCATCGCAAAGCAGGAGGACGCTGAGGTTGGAGCTGAGAAACACTATCTTGGTAAGAGATGTACTTGCCTCGTTACTGTACCTTCTCCTTACTTTGCTCCAGGTCCTTTCAGGAAGTGCTGTTTCCTCTCCCAGAAATGCAATTGCCTCTTCCCTTTGCCTGGATAATGCCTACTTTTCAGCTCAGTTATCACTGCCTCAAGGAAGCCTTCTTGGACTTCCCTGATGAAGTCAGATGCCTTTATAACAGGCTCTGTTAGCTTCTTTGTAATATTGGCACACTTCCGAGTTTACATTTTGTGCAATTTTTTTATTAGTGCCCACTAGACTGTAAGGGCATTTGTTTTTTTAATATATATATTTTTCATTGATTTTAGAAGGGAAGGGAGAGGGGGAGAGAGAGAAACATCAATAAGAAGAAAGCATCATTGATCGGTTGCCTCTTCCAGGCCCCACACTGGGAACCGAGTTTGCAACCCGGGCATGTGCCCTGACTGGGAACTGAACCGTGACCTCCTGGTTCATAGGTCAACAGTGCTCAACCACTGAGCCAGGCCAGTTGGGCAAGGACATTTATCTTAAGGGCAGGGACCATTCAATGCTCCTCCCTTGATTTGTTTTTCTTAAACTTGTATCTCTGACTTCTGACATAGTAGCTGGCACAGAGTAGGGGCTCAGTAAATATTTGTTGAATGGAGGGAGAAGTATATGTGTAAATGGCCAAGGGGAAGTCAATACCATGCCCGAATAGGGATTTTTCTGAATCACCAGCTTACAGTAGCATCTCAGTTCCCATTGAGACATAACTGTTTCTAGTGTTGTCATTCTGAGATTCTCTGTATATATATATATATGCAAATAAAATGCATTCTTATATACTCTCATAGGTAGAGGTGCTTCATTCTGTTTCATTGTAGAAAGTTCCATAGTTTAGTTAACCAGTTCTTTCTTCAAAGACATTTAGGTTGTTTCCCATCTTTTGCTTCATTAAGCAATGCTGAGACTGATAAGCTTGTGCATAACATTTTTGTACATATGCGTGGCAGCTATATTATAAATGTCCATTGAAACACCATCTTTTGTATTGGTTCAAGGTAAAGAGCTTATGCAGAGATGGCAGCAAGGATCTGGCGTGGATGCTCAGAAAGTACCTCAAAGAGTGTGAGTTTCTAGGTCAGACCTGTTTTCAGAATCTAGTACTCATCTAGTCCTTGTGTACAGCCACAGTGTAGGGGCCACTTTGAACTGTTCCAACCAAGCTCCAAAGATACTGATGTATTAACTACAATGTTGTAAGATTTCTTTGCTGCATCTTTCCATATTTTTTTCTCCTTTCATGTGACAGAGTTGTAATTATTTGTTATTACCTTCTTGGCAATAAACTAGCCTAGTGGGTAGCAGTGAGCAAGACAGATATAGGCCTTGTTCTTATAGAACTATTTTTATATTTTTACCTCTATAGTTTTTTTTAAATGAAACAATGAAAGTTTTAACAAAGCAATTTAAAATGTTTATGTAGATGCACATATACAATACACGTTTATGTATAAAAATATTATGTTGGAAGATTCATAATTATTTTTGCCATGGCTACTCCCTCCCCACCTTACACTTCCTCTTGAAGAGCTCCCACCTTAACCTCCCAGCCTTTCAACTCCTAAGTTTCCTTTCAGCACTAGGCAAGTGCGATGCGCCGCCAGTAGGGGGCAAGAATCAACCAGGCGTGCCTATTACCTAAGCAACGGAGTCAAACAACACTCTCAGAATGACTTTACAAAAGGGTTACCAGTAAATTAATTTATTCTGTGTTGGGTCGTATAATGTTGTTATAAAGAAGTGAGAGGTGGTAGCGACAGACCTATTCTGCAGCAATCACTGACTGACAGCAATAGTTTGTTCGGGTTATTGGGTGTGTACGCGGAAAAAAAGTGGGGCTGACGGTGCTCACACTCATAATGGCACTGGATCCGCCAAAGGGCTCCGAGTTACTTGGGATTTCATATTGAATAAAGTGCTATGAACGAGCAATGTATATGCGGACATTTTCTTCTAGGATTCAATAGGTAATGAAGAGCTTTCCAAAGTACCAGAGAAGCCACAAGGTAACTTCCTGGGCCGAAGCCACACGCCAAAAGGGCTCTGAAAACAGCTTCGGGCCCCTCCCAGCCCGACGTTGAAGGCAGGTGTGGGACGCATGCGCCCGGCCCGCCCGCTGACCGGCTCCTGGCACAAGGAGCTCAGACCTTCTTCCCGGCAGCCAGCGGAATAGAGGGGGCGGGGAAACGGAATTCTCGCGAGGTCTCTCGAGCGCCGGCGGAAGCAGTAGGCACGTGACTCTCCGAAGCGGCCTTCGGCTTCCCCCTCCCCCTTCTCGGAAACCCGGCCCCTCACCCCTCGCCCACCCCGGAGCCGCGGTAATGGACCGTTTGGGTTCCGGAATTCCCTTGGATCCAACCACTGGTACCGGATCGGCGGGAGCCCGCGGAGCCCGTGCTTGGCGGCGAAGGCAGGGGGCGGTCAAGATGGGGGGGGCAGACCATCTTCCTTCACCTAGGAGGAGGCGGGGCGGAGGGGGGCGCCGGGGAGCGCGGTGGGGGAGGGAGGAAGTCACGTGGGACGCGCTGCGCGCGCTGCGCCTCCTCCGTCGCCCCGCCCCCGCCCCTCCCGGCGGGGCGGGGGGATAGGGGGGAGGGGCGTCAAGATGGCGGCGGGGAGGTAGGCAGAGCCGGACGCCGCCGCCGCTGCTGCCGCCGCCACCGCCGCCTCCGCTCCTGTCGCCTGTGGTTCTCCAAACTCTCGCCGCCCGGGAGAAGGTGTACCGGCGTCGCATCCCACGAGGAAAGTAAGTCCTCCCCTGAACCCTCTCTCCAGCTTCCACACTCGCTTAGCCGGACAGCCTCCCACTCCCACTCTCCTCAGGGGGCCGTGTGGGGCCGGGCTGGGGGGGGGGCGCCGCCACCTCACCCCGGTTCGGGGCTTCCCTCGCCGCCCCCTGAGCTCTTCGTCCCGGGGCCCTCGGGGGCACGGTCCCGGCGGCGGTTTCTTCCGCCCGTCAGCGCCGGGCCCTGCGGTCGCCGCGCGAGGGGCTGTCGGGCCCGGGGGCCCCCACTGTCCCGGGCCAGAGGCACCCCTTTGGGTGAGGAAGCAGGGTGTGCGGACTCCTCCCTTGCTGCCCCCGCTGTGCACCGGGGCTGCGAGGTCCCGGACCCGTCGGAAAGTGAGCTCCGCGATCCTTCAAAAGTCCTCCCGCCCGAGGGTTGCTCCCGGGATTCTAGGGCGAGTGCGGGAGGCTACTGGGGCGCCCCCAGACCGGACCCCGCACTTGCAGCGCCTCATCCCCTCGCTGCCGGGGTGGTGGGGAAGGTCCGGGGCGCGTGGGGACCACCTTCACGCCCCGCCCGGTCCGGAGGTTCGTCTCAGTCCCCGCGATGTCGCCCGCCTCCCGGCGCATCCGAATGTGGAGGCGAAGGGCGGTTGAGGACTCGGCTTGGACCCTGAGCGTGTTCGGCGTAGCCGGCACCTAGAGTTCCCCACACCGGGGCGCGCGGGTGGCTTCCCAGAAGGGGTTTGGGGTCTGTTTAACCGCCGAGGAGCTCGGGATGCTCTTGCGCTGGTGATGGTTTCTTTCCCGACCCCGGCACCCAGCTCCTCCCCTTTCCACCCGGCTTTGTGCCGCTGTTTGGTGACTGTTTGCGGACCCCTAACCTGGTCCTCGCGTGCCGCGGGCGGCTTTTGCTTTTGTTTTTGTTTGGGGCGGGGAGAGTCATCGGTAGAGAAACGTGGGAAAAGGACGGGCCCAGGAAAGCGAGAGTCGAACGAAGCTACGTTTTTTGTCCATCGAATTGCGCAGCCAATTGCAACTGCACCCGGAAGTTTGTGCTGAACACGTGTGGACGAGGGAAGGTTAAAACCTGGGTCCCCTTTGACCTCTGAGAGTGGATTTGTAGCCTGTTTATGTTCAGTTCAATGTTTCATGTTCTCTAGACAACCAGCCTTCAGGGCCGCCGCGGGGCTTCTCACGGGCGGCCGGGAGGGTCGCAGACGCTGTCAAAGCTCCAGGTCGCCCCAGCGCCGGGAGACTGAACGCGCTTGCAGACAAACCGCTACCAGGGCGGAGGGATTCCATTTCCCCCAGTCGCTTAGGGCAGTCGGAACTGGTTTTCAATCTTGGGGGCGGGCGTGGGGGCGGTCACAAAACATAGTTTGTACAGTTTCTAGGGTAAAATGCAGGATTTGCTACTAGTGCCTTGAGTGGCACACTCATTTTGCAAGCAAGGGAACATTTTATTTTCATGTTTAAAGAGGCTTTACCTTACCAGAGCAGTGCAACCCCCCCACCTCCGCTTCTTTTTATCTCGCAATTTAACTTTATGCCACATGATTCTTTTCAGAATTTTATTTTATTTTATTTTTTAATTGATTTTTTTAAAGAGGAAGGGAGAGAGAGATCAGCTGCCTCCTGCTACTGGGAATGTGCCCGCAACCAAGGTACATGGCACTTGACAGCATCGAACCTGGGACCTCTCAGTCCGCAGGCCGACACTCTATCCACTGAGCCAAACCAGTCAGGACTCTCTTCAGAATTTTAAATAAATTTTACATTAGTTGCTAGGTAAGCATTAAAAAGGGAGGCTTAGTGGCTTGCAGTTCATTCATTCATTGAATGCTGCTATGTCCGTCAATTTTACATGTTTTAAGGGCTTTGCTGAAATACTAATTACTTGAGTCAATAAATAAAAATTAGAAAAAGAAATAAGCAGTATGGAGATTTTTTACATGTTTTTTTGTTTGTTTTTAGTTTTAAAAATTTTTGATTTGAGAGAAAGAAATAGCAACTGTTCCACTTAGTTATACATTCATTGGTTGCTCTTTTGTGTGCCCTGACTGGGGATTGAACCCACAAATGTGGCGTATCTGTCAACCCTCTAACCTACCGAGCCACCCAGCCAGAGCTTTACATGCTTTTTAAAATGATTCACCTCAAAGGCTAACTACAGCTACATTTTGGCATTTCTTAGTCTCTAAATTGAACTTTGATTTCAGAGCTGCCACTTGTGAAGGACATGAACACTCAGATCCTAGTAATCTGACTTTTCATGAAGCTCTGTAGGTTCCCTGCTTTGCCTAAAATAAAGGTAATTTCTGGGAGGAATTGCTTTCACATTAAATAGCCAATAACCAAAATGGTGTCATCCTAAGGTTTTTGGAATGGTCTTTGTTTTTCAGTGCTAATTGACAGATCCACTTTGTGGTTTAACTTACTAAATATTAAAGACCACCTTACGCTGAAATCCCCACCAACCTTTTTACTGCATACCACAGTAAGAAATACACTTTACATTGTGACCTAGTGCATATAGACACATACAACTGAAAAACTCGTCTTATGAAGTAATGTTTTCTAACTTCCTGTTCTGTGCTGAGATTTTTAAAATACTGGTTATGGTGCACTGAATTGATTGGACAACCCACTGTGATATAGCCAGCAGTTTGAAAAATACTGGAATAAGATTAAGAGTACAGAATCTTGGAGGTATGTGGTGTGAGACCTCCTGGGTTTGTAATTCGGCTCCACTCTGGTTTTGTTGTTACCTTGCTACATTCGTCTCTAGGCCTCAGTTTCTCATCTGTGACAAGGGGATAATGGGTAGCATTTACTCAGGGACTATCTTGAAGATTAAAAGAAAAAAAGTCCAACCATATACTAAAAATAAAGCTAGCCATTTGAATTTGATGGTGATCAAGAAAGTTGTTTCATTTCTGTATTTGGTCCCCCCCCCTTTTTTTTTTAATCCTCACAGGATATTTTCCCATTGATTTTTTTTTTTTTTTTAAAGAGAATGGAAGAGGGAGGGAGGGAGGGGAAGAAAGACAGACAGAGAGAGAGAAACATCAATATCAGACAAATCAGTTAGTTGCCTCCTGAACGCACTTCCACCAGGGCTGAGGATCAAGCCTGCGACCAAGGTACAAGTCCTTGACTAGAACCTAACCTGGGAGCAGATGCTTTAACCACTGATCAGACAAGCTAGGGCCTCACCTGATTCTTTTGTGAAGCAGTTTTTTTCTCTTGTGAATATTTTTTTAAAATATATTTTATTGATTTTTTTACAGAGAGGAAGGGAGAGGGATAGAGAGCTAGAAACATTGATGAGAGAGACATCGATCAGCTACCTCCTGCACACACCCCACTTGGGATGTGCCCGCAACCAAGGTACATGCCCTTGACTGAAATTGAACCTGGGACCCTTCAGTCCGAAGGCTGATGCTCTATCCACTGAGCCAAACCGGTCAGGGCTCTTGTGAATATTTTTGAAACTTTGTTTTTCTTTCTTTTTTTTCCAGAGAGAGAGGAAAGAGGGAGGAATGGAGAGAGAGAAACACCAATTTATTGTTCCATTTATTTATGCATTTATTGATTGTTTCTTTATATGTGCCCTGACTGGGGATCAAACCCAAAATCTTGGCGAATCTAGATGACGTTCGAACCAACTGAACTACCCAGCCAGGGCTCAAAACTTTGTTTATAATCTACAGATTCCTTTGTGAATCCTTTCTTCCTATAGATTTTGCAGTGAGAATGAGGAGAAGGGTATTTTAACTGATCAGTTGCTCCCTTAATAATTAGATGTTTAAAAAAAATACAAGTAATGACTTTTTAGGTAAAGAAAACTTTTTACTGACCATTTTCCTTGGGTTATTTATTTCAGAGAGGAAGAAAGAGTGGATAAGTAGAAACATCATTAATGAGAGAATCATTGATTGGCTGCCTCCTGCACACCCCTTACTGGGAACCAAGCCTGCCACCCAGATGCGTACCCTTGACTGGAATCGAACTCGAGACCCTTCACTCTGCAAGCCAGTGCTCAATCCATTGAGCCAAACCAGCTAGGGCTCTCGTTGTATTCTTAATGAACCACTCAGTACACACTTAATAAATACTTGTTGTCCTGGCCAGTTTGGTTCAGGGATAGACGTCCACCTGTGGACTGAAGGGTCCTCGATTCAATTCTCAGTCAGGGCACATGCCTGGGTGGTGGGCTCGGTCCCCAGTAGGGACGTGCAGGAAGTGACTGATAATGATTCTCATCATTTATGTTTCTGTCTCTACCTCTGCCTTCATCTCTGAAATCAATAAAAATATATTTAAAAAAATAAATACTTGTTGATAGACTATATCTACTAAATTCTAAGTGGCTCATTATCTGTAAAAATTTTTTTTAATACCTGACGATACTCTTACCATGGATTTTTAGAGAGAGAGGAAGGGAAGGGAGAAAGACACATCGGTTGCCTCCCACAGATGCCCCCATAGGCTGGGATGGAACCTGCACTCCAGGTATGTGCCTTTGAAACTGAGACCCTTCAGTTCATGGGCTTATGCTCTAACCACTGAACACACTGGACAGGGCAAAATTCTCAAGATATGTCAGTCACATATCTTGGCTTCATGAAAGCAAAATTGAAACTGAGTCAAAAATCAGACATGCTTAGTACTATTAAATAAGGAGAAATAAACCTTTTTGTTATTAGTTCTGGCAAAGATAACTTGCTAAGTATTATTTTCTGTGCACACTTAAAGATATCTATCAGGCCCTGACCGGTTTGGCTCAGTGGATAGAGCATCAGCCTGTGGACTTAAAAGGTCCCAGATTCGATTCCAACCAAGGGCATGTACTTTGGTTGCAAGCACATCCCCAGTAGGGGGTTGCAGGAAGCAGTTGATAGATGTTTCTCTCTCATTGGTGTTTCTGGCTCTCTATCCCTCTCCCTTCCTCTCTGTAAAAAAATTAGTAAAATATATATTTTTTTAAAAAGATAGCAGTGCCCTGAGACTCTCATTAACTGGATACATGACACTTTTGGTAAAAATGGAACTTGTACTTTATAGAACTAATTTGGAAGTTAATTATTGGATATGTTTCCAACAAATAGTTTGTATTCTGGGAAATAAAATATTGCATCAATTATATAGGGAAAAGTATTTTGGACCTGATACTGTTTATCAAAATGATAGTAGCTAACTTTTGTTTCAGGTAGCACAGCAATTCCTATTAGGCAAGTTCTATTTTATTCTTATTTGAATATGAGGAAACTGAGTCATAGTATATTACTTGACCGTATTAATACTTACTAAGTAGCCAGTATTTGAACCCAGATATTCTGCTTGACTCCATGGTCTTTTCAACCTCTGTTGTGTGCCTCTGCCACTGCAGACACATCCCTTCTATCTGGCATGAGCTGTAAGCTATAAAGATCTGTTTTAGGTCTCAACAAGAGAAACCTTGTCCTCCTCGATAGGTTTCAGTGTTGGTATTCTCTGTGGGAACTGTATCCTTTCATTCTTCCGATTGGCTATTGTTTCCTCATGATTCTCTTCCTGCCAAGTTTCTCTCTACTACTGTGTCCTTGTTTCTTATTTATCATTGTCGCCTTTATAGTGTACTATTTTGAACCAGGTGATTTTTTTCAAATGTATTTATGATAAAAATGGAGCCATTTTGTTGTCCATTGTCAGAATCACTGTGGTTATTAGTAACTTTGGGGTTTGTTAGATTGCTACATGTTGCTTGTCATCTGAGGTCTATGTGCTCCTCAGTAGACACAATGTAACACAGTTATCTTACAGCTAACAGGATTTGCATTTATATTGTATTTAGACCGTTCCAAATGAAAATGTTTTCCCTCTCAGGAATAAATCCTACTTCTTATAAATCGAGGAGGAGAAGATTGGATAATACAGCCTTTTAAGGGCTCTCTCAGCTGAGCACTGAAATTCCATGAGTCTGTAATAATTTCAGAATAGGACTATGATTAAATATTAAGGGGTTTGCCTAATGGAGTTAGAGAATGGCACAGATGTTCCTCTCTATCCCTTTTACTCCTCACTGCAAAAAAGTACAAGTAGACAATTCGAATTCAATTGGCTAAGTATCCCTAGACTTGTTTGTGTGTAAAATGTATATAAAATTAAAATGTCTTTTATTAATAGCTCCTAAGAAAAAATATCTTTTACAGACATTGTCAACACTAGGCAAGTCAACATTAGGCAAGTTCTATTTTAAAATCAGAGATCTCAAATTGTGATTCCTACAAATGAATTTTGAGTGGGTCACTGAACTGCTGCCATCATTTCTTGTCTGAATATCAAGTTTCTCCCCCCAAATTCCTCCCTTCCATGATAATTTTGTATTTTTAAAAAATGTGTGTGTTGTTGGTTTTTTTATTAATTTCAGAGAGGAAGGGAGAGAGAGAAACATCATTGATGAATCATTGGTCGCTGCCTCCTGTACGTCCCCCCACTGGGGATGCAGCCAAACCTGGGCATGTGCCCTGACCAGGAATCCAATGGTGACCTCCTGGTTCATAGGTTAACACTCAACCACTGAGCGATACCAGCTTGGCATGTTTTTGTACTTCTAATGCTCATTGTTCAGAAAGTATATTCCAAAAAGCTCTCAAATTCAGTAACATTTTTTGGTGATTTTTTTTGTTTGTTTCATGAGTTAATGACGTTTTTATACTCCTGAGTATAAGTGGACCAGGCTTGGTGCAAAACTGATGGATTAAAGGGCCCTGGGACCTCCAAGGGTTCTGTGGTCTAGTTTAGGAGTCACTGCTTTAAAAGAGTGTGCTTTTGTTTCTAATATACATAAACTATTTCCAGTAATTACTTTTAAAATATGGCATTTTGATAGTCTCAACTTCTATTAATTTAGGTCAAGATTAGCCATAGTAAGTGGGCCAAGATCCCCCTATTCCCACATGTCCTAATGAGGTAATTTATGGATTGAAAATGTTTTTAAAGCATTTAAAGTACATATTTGTACTGTGCGTTTTGCTGTCTAATACTCCATCTCCTTCCAATTTTAAATTAAGTGTTGAAACTTTCAGGGTTACCAACATTGACTTTTTGATTTACTCATTGAAAAAGAATAAATGGGCTTTTAAGATATAGATATGAATGAGTGATCTTGACCGGGGAATTTAAGCTTTCTGAGCCAGCCTC
This sequence comes from Murina feae, assembly GCA_004026665.1. NCBI lineage: Eukaryota > Metazoa > Chordata > Mammalia > Chiroptera > Vespertilionidae > Murina > Murina feae. Next base: position 37,490 of record PVJC01001203.1, read on the forward strand.
AGTTTCATATTGCTTAGGGTTGTGGGCTTGTAATGTATTTGGAGAGCCTAACACTGTGTCAGTCTTTTAAAAGGTACTTAGTCACTGTCAGTTCCCTTCCCTTGCTCCTTCTGACTCAAATTGTTTTCTTCCTTAGGCTTCTTTTTCTTTTTCTGAAAAGTTTTGGGAAGTCTCCTTTGGACTCTGTCCTTCCTCCCATCCTTTAAACCAGGCATCCTCAAACTACAGCCCGCGGGCCATATGCGGGTATTTTGCCGCTGCTGCCTGTCTTGCTTAAAATAAGATATGTGCAGTGTGCATAGGAATTTGTTCATAGTTTTTTTAAAGCTGTAGTCCGGCCCTCCAATGGTCTGAGGGACAGTGAACTGGCCCCCTGTATAAAAAGTTTGAGGACCGCCCTAATCATTTTGGCTCAGTGGATAGAGCGTCGGTCGGCCTGCAGACTGAAAGGTCCCAGGTTCGATTCTGGTCAAGGGCATGTACCTTAGTTGTGGGCACATCCCCAGTGGGAGGTGTTGGGGGGGGGGCAGCTGATCCATGTTTCTCTCTCATTGATGTTTCTGATTCTCTGTCCTTCTCGCTTCCTCTCTGTAAAAAATCAATAAAATATATTTTTAAAAAAAGTTTGAGGACCCCTGCTTTAAACTGAGTCTGTCCTTAGTTTCAGTTCTGGATGTCTGTGGTTTTCTACCTTAAATTAATTCATGGGTTCATTAGAGGTTCTTTCTAAGTGATAACATGCTTGTGTGGCATAGACCTACCTAGGAGAAGATTTCTGTTAGTTATATTGCTTTCATCTAAAATAGAAGTTATTATATGTTGGAAGTCATGTATATTGCATTCTTGACTAACACCTTTTTTAGGACATAACGAAACACTGACATTTAACTATTGCATAGTCTGAGAACAAATGGACTAGCTGAAAATTAGTATGTTTATATAACATGAAAATAGCTTTCTGAGAAAAACAAGTACAGATTTCTCATAAATATGTTTGTATATATAAACTAGACGCCCATTGCACGAAGAGATTCATGCAATAGGCCTTTCCTTGCTCTGGCTGCTGGCACGGGTTTCCTCCAGCACCCGGGACCCAGGCCTGATGGTCTTGGCCACTTGGGCCCCCACAGCCTCCGGTCTCCTGCTCCTCTGCTTTATACCTACATATACAAATTAACTGCCATCTTTGTTGGGTTAATTTGCATACTCCTGATTGGCTGGTGAGCGTAGGGAAGGGATGGTTAATTTACATGTTTGTCTATTATTAGGTAAGATTGGTTCTTTCAGATAAATTAATGAGAAAAGTTAAAATTGAGAAAGTTCTGTTAAACTTTTGTTGCATGTGGTGGTAGAATACTTTGGTCTTACTTACTCCTAAAGGTACAGTTGGGAAACCCAATCTAAAATGTACTTGATTGCTCCTAAATAGGCATTCCTTCCCTCTTTAAGATCCATATAACTCATCTTTCAGCTTTCCTGGGCTCAACTTTTGATTACTCTGTCTTGGCTTAACTCTAATTGTCCATCAACTCTTGGGGGGGGGGGGGGGTGTGTGTGTGTGTGTGTTCTTCTTCTTCTTCTCCCTTCCATTTTGAGCTTTTATTTAAACCTGGTCTTAGGGATTGGATTCTCATTCTTAAATATGTTGGAATCCATGCCCGCTTCTTTACATCCTGCTGTTGCGCACATCAGCTCTCCTGGTCTGCTGTAGCAGTTTCTGTCTCCCTGCTTCAGGTCTGAAGGAGTGCCCATGGGTTTCACGTGTCCATGGGTTTGAATACACTGTCCAGGAGAGATCCTTATTCACTGGGCAATTTTCTTTTGACTCTTGGCTCCAGTGTCATCTTCATAACCTCTCTCCCTTAGCAAAGTTCAACATTTCCTTCGGTTTTCCCACAACATTTTGTGGGTGTATTCTTGCTGTGATTGACATACTTTGCTGTCCTTTATATCTTAATTTGAATTTTTGGGGATCAGAGACTATTCCTCCTTTTTGCCTGACATGCAGCCAGTAAACATCGAATGAATGGATCTGGTAGAAAATGAAATGCTGGTTTATATTTAGAAGAGAGTTATCATTTAAAATTTTTTATGTTAACACTTAATATTTTGTTCTAAAGATGGTGGAGCCAGGACAAGATTTACTGCTTGCTGCTTTGAGTGAGAGTGGAATTAGTCCGAATGACCTCTTTGATATTGATAGTGGAGATGCGGGGCTTGCAACTCCAACACCTACCCCTTCAGTTCACCAGGTAAGAGTCTTCCAAAGCCTCTAAAAAGGAGATTTTTCCCCCTTAATTTTAATTTCTATTTATAAAAGTAGGTAATCTTAAGCCTTAACTTAAACATGTATGTGAAGGTTATTTTTATGTTGAATATTAGTCTTCATTCATGAGGTGAAAACATTTGCAATGAAAATCAAAACATTTTTTGCTTTGATGTATATATAAAAGTAAGAGATGAACTGTTTATTTTTCTGGGAGGATGTTAAATCTCCTTACTAGTTGTCTCTATGTACTTTATAGGACATTTTTCTGAGGTTTTTCTACACATTTTCTGAAAGCAAAAGTGAGATTCTGATGTTAGTGAAATTTTGTGAAGCTGGTATCCTTGCAGAGATTGTTGGTTTTTACTTGGCACTAGTGATTTTACATTCCATTTGAATGTAAAGCTTAATATTTTTTGTTTTAATAAAATACATCTCTTGTTCTTGAAACGGAATTCACTGCGTCATTCTTTTTCTCGATGTTGTTTTCTCTCCAGTCAGTGCCACTTAGTACATTAGAACTAGGTTTGGAGACTGAAGCAGCAGTTCCTGTTAAACAAGAACCAGAGACGGTACCTACTCCAGCACTGTTAAATGTTAGGGTAAGAATTATTTAGATTTGGCATTACTACGGAAATAGTTTAGGACTATAGTAAGGAAGTAATCTTTCATACAAAACAGTTTTATCTCACTAGTTCTGATTTTTGCTACTTCTTTCTCAATATTTTGCTCTCACCTATTTTGTAAAACGTTTGTTTCATTCTTATTTATATTGGTCAAAAGATAATTTTGACAAAACAAATTTATTTTATTTATTGCAAATGATACAAAATTTATGAAGTAAAAGATAAACTGCATTATCCCACTATTCTCTTTTTTTCCATTGGTATGTAATTTTTATGCGATTATAATTGTGCTTTAAACATAGCAGTTACTAACTTAAGCCTGGTGATGTAAAGTTATTGGACAAACTTTAAAATTTGGTAATGTGATAAACTTGTTGAGTTTTATTTAAAAGTGATAAGTAGTATCTGGAAGATTCTTATTACAGGGGTCATGGAGAAATAACAGTTTAAGGTGAAAAGGAAGTAGAAATACACATTTATAAAAGTATTTCAGTTATACTTTAGTCGCTTGTAGTCACAGACAAACTGTTATCCTCAAACTTGACCTTTTTTTAATTGGTGACATGATCACTATTTATCTGTAATGTACCTGTCTGACCATTCGTGTGACATGAGAATTTAGAGCTCTGCTTGGTGGTTTTATCTTGTTAAGTTCTAAACATGAGTAGAATCTGTGTGATAGCAAACATTGGACAGGAGTTCTGGAACCTTAGAAACCGAAAATGGTCCTCAGAGAGCTCGGGCCTGCAGAGGTGAAGTGATGTACCCACTGTTATCTGCCTCGCTGGGGCAGTGCTGAGATTATACATGCTTTCTCTTCTGCTCCTTATGTTACAAGGTTACCGTACATCATAGCTTGCTTAGGAGAGACCCATTTTATATTTGCTCTCCCCAACAGTTACATAAAATGTAGCATTACTGTACCTTTTTTTCCTCAAAATGGTGTGTTCTGGTTGGTAGTTTATTATAATCATATTTAATTAAAAATGAGGTGCCAGTGGTTAGGTAAGAATAACAGTCAATTTTAGGTTTTTGATGGCCTGTGTTTATGATAGTTGCTACATTAGAGGAGACAGCATTTTTCAGTGGTGTGATGTGTATGGTTTTCTTTTCTAGCAGCAGCCTCCATCTACAACAACATTTGTGCTGAATCAAATAAATCAACTTCCGACCTTGGGATCTACAATTGTAATGACTAAAACACCACCCGTAACAACGAATAGGCAAACCATCACTTTAGCAAAGTTTATCCAGACCTCTGCAAACACACGCCCTTCGGTCTCAGTACCAGCAGTACGAAATGCTATGACCTCTGCACCTTCAAAAGACCAGGTTCAACTGAAGGACCTTCTGAAAAATAATAGTCTGAATGAACTCATGAAACTGAAGCCACCAGCTAATATCGCTCAGCCAGTTGCAACAGCAGCTAGTAAGTCTGCTTTCAGTGGTGTCAGTTGTCTGCCTTTGATAAGATACCAGTGTGTTTTTAGGTTTCTTGGTACTTAAAAGAACTGGACATGAAAGAGGTAATAACGCTATGTCTGAATACTTACAGTATATACACAATTCAAGAGAAGCAAAAATTTAGAAGACTTAGCATTAAACTTTGAAATGAGGTGAGGAATTTCCAAGTAGTTTCATTGACATCATGAGACCTCAGTTTTATATATGGGGAATAACAGGTTAAATTTTTTCTTAGTTCTTTAAATCACTTCTTCTAAAACTTTATGTGCCTGTGAATCACTGGGGTTCTTGTTCAAAAACAGAATCAGATTCTGTAGGTCTGGTCTGGTGGGGCCCAAGATTCTGCATTTCTAAGAGTTTTGGAGGTGCTGTTGCTGGTGGTCCTTGGACCGTGCTTGAGGGGTGAACAAGCTTTAAACTGATAGTCGGATACTTTAACTCTGACCTTTACAGTTTTATGATTTTGCCTATCATTGGCTTCATAATTTACGGACAGTTGTGTTTTTAGTAAATTCTCCTTTAAAGTACATATACTCCCATTATAAAATAATTCACTATGTTTTCTTTGAAGAGTCAACACCTATAATACTTTTTTATAGCAGCTTTATTGAGATACAATTTACATGCCATAAAATTTTCCCATTTAAATTCTACAATTCAGTGGGTTTTAATATACTTACAGGATTGTACAATCATCACCACTAGCTAATCCATAATACTTTAACCTTAGGTTTAGATTTAAAGGGAACAGCCCAATAATAGTTTGATCACTCCTTTTTAGGAATTCATTTATGCATAAAGAATGTAGATTTTATAGTTAGTGGAGTGGCTTTCTTTTGTTGTTGCTCACTCATTGAACAAATATTTATTGAGTGCCTATGTGTCAAGCACTGTTCGGGGATTTTTGAGGCTATGGCTGAGATGAAAACTGTTGAAATCACTTCCCACATGGAGCTTGCATTCTAGTGGTGGTTCACAGTATGTAAGTTACATAATATGTCAGAGATAAGTGTGATAGAAAATGTTGTGTAGGGCAGGAAGAGGTTATAATTTTAAGTGGAGTACTCAAGCTTCTTGGTTAATATAGTATGGTTATTTTTAAAGGTAAAGAAACAAAGAATTAATCTGTCTCTTTACTTTTGGTTATATCAAGTTTTAGTAGTGTATTTTTAGAAACTGAAAAATGTGAATTCTTAAGAGGGATATTTTTTCCTTATCTTCTCTATTGAACTAAATAGTATTTGAGTCCCTGTCTTATATATACACAAACTATGCTGACTGGTAGAGATGCTAACTCTGATTTCAGTTATATCCTGAGCTGACCACTCTGTTATATAATAATAGCACTGATTGGGAATGGAACCATGACTTCCTAGTTCATAGGTCATTGCTTAACCACTGAGTCACACCAGCCAGATAAGTTTTAATACCTCATGTAGACTAATGTATAATTTTGTAGCGGAATTGAGTACGTGGAAGTCGTAATGTGCTTGTGTTCATAAAGTAGAGGGCCAGAGGCATTCCAAAGGAAGGAGCAAAGTGTTTGTAAAATGATGTAGACCTAATTGTGTCTCCAGGGATAATCTAATCTTTATGCTTGGGTCTATACTATTGTGACCTTATCATTATAGTCTTACTCTCAACAACATTCTCTTGAACTAACTATAATCTGGCAGATAGATACCCATTGCAAAATTATTTTCACTGTCTTAGGATTGATTTCTATTTTCTGCTGTGGAGAGCAGGACTGTGGCACCTAGTTGAGGTGCAGGGCAACATCTGAATGGCTCCTGGGAAACTTGGAGTGATCAGCAGTTAGTGGAAGCTGCTTTTCATTAAAGTTTTTGGTTTTAGTGAGTAGAGCTTGCTGCTTTTATGTGAGTGGCTCTCTAAGTATTTCACTTCACCCTTCAAGTCTGCATATGCTTTTATAATTTAAAAGAGAGGATATGTGCCATGTGAGGAAAAAGTTTAGAGAGAACAGAAAACAGGAGAGATGTGGAGCCGTACAGTAACACTTCCACGTCCAGTAGAGTAATTTTAGAAGACAAAAACTGCAAATCCAGGATATCCTTGTGTGGAAGCCTGAGAAAGTCAGACCAGGCCAGGACTGAAAAAGAAACAGTAAGTGAATGCTGAAGATAAGCACGTTTGTGTTGCAGGAGAGAGTCATGTTTATACTGAAAGAGAAGAACATTAAAAGTATGAAACGGCACAGAGCAAGGTGTTGCATGTTCTTCTTGTGTTTCTTATCTCTGGCTGTTGCCCCGTTAGGAGCCCTTAGCCCTTAGGGGTTCTCATGTCTCACTTGAGCTCCAGTCCTGCCACTTGGAGAACTGTTCAGTGGCTCTCCTACAGTTCCGTGAAACAAATTGGGCCCCACAGTAACTTTATTATCTTTGTCAGCACTTTAATCCCAGTTATTTTGGACTCCCCTGTGACAAGTTCCTAAATACTCTCCATCTTTTGGTAGAACAGACAAGATGCTAATTATTGCCCTTGGTGTGGTTTTCACACTGTGATCTCAGGAATCCCAGGTACGAGGATGCTTCCCAAATACTCAGAGATGTAGGCTAGTCACAGGAGCTCTGGACTCTCTGACCAAGCAGTTCTACTTGGACACTCAGATGGAGGGCTTCTGTTGCTATATCTAAAAAGTATGCAAAGCATTGGTATAAGAGAGGAAAAGGTTCATCATAAATTACTTTTCTTTATTCTGAGGAAAGGAGGAAGATAATTCCCAGTTGTTGTTTTTTTCCTGTCTGGAAACAATTCTTTTGCCTTGAAAGTTGATAGGTACCTTGAGGTCCAGTGAGATTGATTCTATCTTGGTGAGAATACTAGGTTTTGTTGCTTGTTTTTAATGAACCAAGTGAAGTATCTTTTTTAAAAATTGATTTTAGAGAGTAAAGGGAGGAGGGGGAACAGAGAAAGACATCAGTTTGTTGTTCCACTTACTCATGCATTCATTCGTTGTTTCTTGCATGTGCTTTGGGGATCGAATCTGCAGCCTTGGCATATTGGGATGACTCTCTAACCTCTGAGTTGCCCAGCCAGGGCCCCAAGTGAAGTATCTTAAAGAAATGCTGGCTGTTGGCATTCGTATTGAAATGAACCATCAAATAGTTCTGGTTAAAGCTTTCTTTTGATAAATAGCTTTCAAGTTTTTGTGCACATTTTCTTTTAAATTACTTGTTTTCTTTCAAAATGGGACACATCTTTGAATGTTTTCATCCTTATGCTAATTTGAAGTTAGTGATAAGCAGATTGGTGTATTCGAATTTATGAAGTGGGTAAACTTTACTGATTTTTAAAAAAAACTATAAGAAAAGAAATGGAGATTGTGTTCTAAAATGTAAATTAACTCTCCCCTTCAGCTGATGTAAGCAACGGCACAGTAAAGAAAGAGTCTTCTAATAAAGAAGTAGCAAGAATATGGATAAATGACATGAAGATGAGGAGTTTTTCCCCAACCATGGTGAGTTTCAAAGCTGTGTCTGTATTTTTGTGTTTTGTAAAAGACACTTGCCTAAAAGTGTTCTAGAACAATGCTCAGGAAACTTTTTTTGGGTAAAGGTGGGCTACTCAGCTCCATAAACTAATGAAACAGCATTAAACTTCACTGGGAAAAAACTGAACAAGGTGGTTAAAACTTGTATAGTTGGTAAGATGGATGTAATGATATATGAAGTACTGATATCTTTTGTTTGTTTGGTTACTCCTCAGCAGAGGATATTTTCTCTATTGAGTTTCGAGGGAAAGAGGGGAAGGGAAAGAATGAGAGAGAGAAACATCAGTGTGAGAGTAACACATCGATTGGTTGCCTCCTGCACGTACCCCAACTGGGGCTAGGGATTGAACCTACAACCCAGGTAGGTGCCCTTGACCAGAATCGAGCCCTTGATCCTTTGGTGTGTGGGCCAACATTCTAACCATTGAACAACAGTAGCCAAGACAACATCTTTTTATTGTGAATCACATCTAATCGGAGAAAACAACCAGGGAAGTATTTGGTAACTATTCATTTGGAATTGATTATGAATACATAGCTGTTTATGGGTTGTCAGATCATATAGTGGTCTAGATTAATCAATATGATGATCTTTTTCTTACATTTTATAAATGCTGTATACTTCCAATGAACAAGAGTCCATTGATTCTGTACATTTATGTAAAAACTGTGCTACGTATAATAGTGTGTGTGGTAGGTTTCCACCAGAAGAGTATTGCATTGCATGGCTCCCCCTTGAATAAACATGCAATTTGACAAACATGTTTTAACTAACAAGGTACAGCCAAAGGTACATTGTGATGCTTGCAATAGGGTTATGATTGTGGAGAAAGGTGAGATCTCCTGGGCATGCGAAGAATTTATTTTATAGAGGAGGTATAACGGAGCTTGGATGTTGTGTATGGAGAAGAGGGCATTTTCAGAAGGGAGCGAAATTAAAGCATTGATAGGCACAGAGGAGGAGTGGCAGCCAAGTGCTTAGGTGACACTAAGCAAAGTCACATGGCTTGCAGAAGATGGAGTGGTTGATTTGGGCTTTGTGGAGGGTCCCAACTTGAATTCGAAGGATTTGGACTGGGTGCAGCAGCCTGGAAGTGGAGGGACTTGCTAATTCAGGATGAGTTTGGGTAAAAAAGAGAGAGCTTGAAGGAAGTTGGTTAAGTAATGCAGAAATGGTAATAAAGGTCTAAACTTGGCATTAGGAAGGATGAGGGTAACAGGGAAAAGGAATACAGTGCAAGACATCTACACATAACAGTGAGAGAATAGATGGGACGGGATGGAGTAGGAATTGGACGCAGCGCAGCTATGCCTGAGGCTGTGTGCAGGGAACTGGAGAACAGGTGCTGGCAATCTCAGGACTTGATGCTTGTGCATAAACAGCTTACCTAAGTGGATTTCTGCAAAGTTAATACCGTATTTTCCGGCATATAAGATGACTGGGCATACAAGACAACCCTTAACTTTTGAGATTTTCCTCGGTTAAAAAGTCCAGACAGAGACTGTATGCAGTACAAAAAGGAGCCGACCAGAGACACTTGCGGTCTCCATCCAGCTCCATTGACGACCCCCGACTTTTGAGAAGATTTTCCTGGATTAAAAAGTCATCTACGCTGGAAAATGCAGTAGTTCATTTTTCTCCAAGAAATGTTGTATGTAGTTAGTGCTCAGTCTCACAGTCAACCCATGTTTGCCTATAATTTGCCAAAGTCTATATTGTATTGTAGTTCGGGAACATCCAACAGATTGCAAACTGCGGTAGGCCTGTGGGCCAAAACCAGTGAATACCTACCTGTGTTTTGTTTGGCCTCCACAAGTTTTTGAAAATTTTTGAATTTTTGCTAACACATAAAAATCCTGATTTCTTGGTTCTCTTAAAAAAATAGGAGTACTTGAGAACCCTAGGCCCACATGCTTCACCCAGTAAAATGTGCCTGGAGTTGACTAGTGGACATTTACTTTGTGTGTTGGGCAGGCATTGCCCAGGTCCCACAGTCTCTGTGCCTCCTGTGCATCTCCTGTAACCTAAGCAATGTGGCAGTTGCCATTTTATACCCCACTGGTTTAGAAATGGTAGAGGGGGATGGAAGGAGGCTGGTCAGTTAGCAGGGTATGCGTTCCTGTTATAGTTGAGATAAAGTGGAGGTGGGAGGAGGTGGAGGGAGCCCTTTGGTGGCCCCTGTGTGTGTCAGGGATGACCTATGCTCCTTGGAGAAGCAGGGAAGCCATGAGGAACCCCGATGTCAGGGAGTGTAGCAGTGATATGTCATGCTTCCAGGACTGAAGGTGGTGGGCATTCCTGTAGAAGTTTTTATGTGTTGGCTGGGCCTCTAATCTCTCGAATTAGAATTGATTGTGCTCTCTTTGTGTTACAGAAGGTTCCTGTTGTAAAAGAGGATGATGAACCGGAGGAAGAAGATGAAGAAGAAATGGGTCATGCAGAAACCTACGCAGAGTATATGCCAATAAAATGTATGTCTTGGGATTTCCAAAATAATGAAAGACGTCCATGTTCCTCTTGAACTTAAAAACTTTCCCACACACGTTATTATCTGTTAGGATCTGTCAATGTGGGCACCTAAGGATTTGACAAGCCCTAGCTTTGTGATGTTTTAAACTAGAATGTGTTTGAAAATATATACATACCGGTATATACTGTGGTGGTGTTGTTTTTTTCTGTACAAAGTTAGAACTTTGTTTTAGGTTGAAGTCTTTTAAAATCAAGAATAAAAGCTTTGACCAGCCAGCGTGGCTCAGTGGTTGAGTGTCAACCTATGAACCAGAAGGTCATGGTTCGATTCCCTATTGGGGGACCTGCCTGGGTTGCAGGCTCAGTCTCCAGTGTGGGGTGTGCAGGAGGCAGCCGATCAATGACTCTCAACATTGATGTTTCTATCTCTCCCTCTGCCTTTCTCTCTGAAATCAATAAAGATTTTTTTTTTTTTAAAAGAATAAAAGTTTGGGTTTATATTGTTTTGTTAGCAGTGAATATAAAATCAATAAGTTGCAGAGATATAAATACGTACTTTGTGTAGTTTATAGAGCTTATTTAAAACAAAAAACATGGGGATCTTAAAGATAAAATGTACTATTTAAATGCAGTGGCTTACATTAACATCATTTCTTTTTTTCTATAATGACCATGACAATTAATGATTGTCTTTTATATACTGTTTTTCTATAAAAAGCCACTAATACCACTTAAACTAAAAATGTCTTTTTACCAACCATGTATGGGTTCTAAGATCTCATACTTTTCTGCTCATCTAAAATGAGCTTTGGATTGTGGTATCTGAAATTTTCCAAAAATAGTCTTCACAAAAAGATTGAAAGTTTATTGATGGCCCTTTAAACCACAGGTCAGCAAAGTAAATCTGGACCATTGTCTGTTTTTGTAAATAAAGTTTTAGCTTGGCTGGCGTGGTTGAGCATCAACCTATGAACCAGGAGGTCACTGTTCAATTCCTGGTCAGGGCACATGACCAGGTGGTGGGCTCGGTCCCCACCCAGTAGGGGGGGCGTGCAGGAGGCAGCCGATCAGTGATTCTCATTATTGATGTTTCTCCCTCCCTTCCTCCCCACCTTTGTCTCTCTCCCACTCTCCCTTCCTCTCTGAAATCAATAAAAATATATTAAGTTTATTGGAACCTAGTCAAGCCCATTGGTTATTTATTGGCTGTAGCTGCTTTAGCCCTGCTACAACAGCAATGTTCAGTAGATGTAGAAAAGACCAGATGCCTCACAAAGCCAAAAATATTTACTACTTGACCATTTATAGAAAAAGTTTACTGACACTCAATTTTTCTTTAATATATTTTTATTGATTTCAGAGAGGAAGGGAGATGGAGAGAGAGATAGAAACATCAATGATGAGAGAGAATCATTGATTGGCTGTCTCCTGCTTGCCTCCTACTGGAGATTGAGCCCACAACCCAGGTATGTTCCCTTGACTGGAATTGAACCCAGGACCCTTCAGCCCACAGGCCAACACTCTATCCACTGAGCCAAACCAGCTAGGGCCCGACCCCTATTTGAAATTATACTTACTTTATACATTTTGGGGAACTAGTTATTGTTTAATTTCAAAGCCAGGATTTCTTTTGAAATATATTTTTTTCTTTTTTTAAATCTTTATTGTCCAGATTATTACAGTTGTTCCTCCCTCCCCCCATAGCTCCCCTCCTCCCAGTTCCCACCCCACCCTCTGTCCTTACCCCACCCCCCCGCTGTCCTCATCCATAGGTGTAAGATTATTGTCCAGTCTCTTCCCGCATCCCCAATACCCTTTCCCCCCCCGAAAATTGTCAGTCCACTCCCTTTCTATGCCTCTGATTCTATTGTATTCACCAGTTTATTCTGTTCATCAGATTTTTTTATTCACTTGATTTTTAGATTCACTTTTGATAGATATGTATTTGTTGTTCATAATTTTTATCTTTACTTTTTCTTCTTCCTCTTCTCAAAGGATACCTTTCAGCATTTCATATAATACTGGTTGGGTGGTGATGAACTCCTTTAGCTTTTTCTTGTCTGTGAAGCTCTTTATCTGACCTTCAATTCTGAATGATAGCTTTGCTAGGTAAAATAATCTTGGCTGTAGGTGCTTGCAATTCATTACTTTGAATATTTCTTGCCACTCCCTTTTGGCCTGCAAAGTTTCTGTTCAGAAATCAGCTGACAGTCGTATGGGTTCCCCCTTGTAGGTAACTGACTGCTTTTCTCTTGCAGCTTTTAAGATTCTCTCCTTGTCTTTTGCTCTTGGCATTTTAATTATGATGTAACTTGGTGTGGTCCTCTTTGGATTCCTTTTGTTTGGGGTTCTCTGTGCTTCCTGGACTTGGAAGTCTATTTCTTTCACCAGGTGGGGGAAGTTTTCTGTCATTATTTCTTCAAATAGGTTTTCTATATTTTGCTCTCTCTTTTCTTCTGGCACCCCTATAATTCTGATGTTGGGACACTTGAAGTTGTCCCAGAGGCTCCTTACACTATCTTCATATTTTTGGATTCTTTTTTCTTTTTTCTTTTCCAATTGGGTGTTTTTTGCTTCTTCATATTTCAAATCTTTGACTTGATTCTTACGCTCTAGTCTGCTGTTGGATCTGTGTATATTATTCTTTATTTCAGTCAGTGTATGCTTAATTTCTAGCTGGTCTTTTTTCATATCCTTGAGGGTCTCACTAAAATTTAACCGTTTCTAGAAAATTCTTGAAAAACCTTAAAACCGTGGTTCTGAACTCTATATCCAGTCATTGTTTTCCTCCATTTCTGTCATTTGTGACCTGTTTCTTTGTCTCTGAATTTTGGCTACTTCCCTGGCTTTCTGTGTTAGGTGATCACTGAGAGGAATTGACCTCCAAGCCACTTGGTTATGAGAATCAGCTGTGTCTACAGTGGGAGAACTTCTGTGCTGGAGACACCCTTATGGGGCAAGAGTTGTTTCATTGGGGCTGTGGTGTTCACTGAGTCTGCCCCCTGAGTGTGTCCCTTATGAATCTGAGGAGTTATATTTAGGATGGTCCCACTCTGATCACTGGGTACGCTGGCTCTTGTATCTCTAAAGGAGTTGCTATTTTAGCCTTTGCCTAAGGTTACTCAGCGTTTTATGTGCAAAAGCCTCTTTGCGCAGCTTGGGAGGGGCGAGGCCTCGGGGAATCAGCTATGGCTGATTCTCAGCCCTGCGCTAAGAGACACCGGGTCTCTGTGTCCCTGTGTCCCATGGTAATCGCTGTAAGCAACGCCGAGAGAAACCCACTTTGGATTTCCTCCCAGTGCCAGTCAGTCCCACTTCTCCAGGTAGGAATCTGGGTCCCCAGAAACTCACCTGGAACTGGAGTTCAGAGCCTCTGGGAGCTTGTGGCTCCCTCTGGATTGAAAAAGAACCGTGTCCTCCGTCGCCAGCCTGAGCCCCGAGCGCGCACCTCCGTACCTCCGTACTTTGCTTCCACACCTCCTCTGAGTCTCAGTCTCTTTCTAGTTGTGGAATTTTCACTCAGCCAGCCTTCCTGTGGTTCTGAGTGGTGTCCATTTTTTCTTTTCATTGTGGTTTTGAAATGGTTGTGCCAGGCAGTGAATTCAGGTGTTTACCTATGCCGCCATCTTGGTTTCTCCTCTGAAATATATTTCAAGGTAAAATTATATTGCAAACCTTTCCCACTGATTTTGAAATGAATGATTCATTCACTTAAACCCCTGAATCTAGCATTATGTTCTCTTACTACTAGAGAACCAGGTATGTACACTAAGTTTATTTTTCTAAGTCTTTTTAATCACCAAGTCACTATTTAAAACATAGATAGTTGATAAATTGGTCATTTTAGTCAAATTTAAATAGCACTTTACCATCAGTCAGTGACTACATAATTACTTACTAGTATTTACTTACATTTTTTTGTCATAGGTAAAATATGGCAATATCTTGTAATATAAATGGAAGTATTATTACCTAGCATGATTAAAATGAAATCTTTTAAACTTTTCATTTAGTAAAAATTGGGCTACGTCACCCAGATGCTGTGGTAGAAACTAGTTCTTTATCCAGTGTTACTCCTCCCGATGTTTGGTACAAAGCATCCATTTCTGAAGAAACCATTGACAATGGCTGGCTGTCAGCATTACAGCTTGAGGCAATTACATATGCAGCCCAGGTAAGCAATAATGTTTCATACAGTATTTATTCTTTAATCTCCGTCTATATAATATAGTTGTTTCAGTCCAGAGTTAAGTTTTCCTTTCATGAAAAACTTGTAAATGCAATATTTATAGAATTTTCATGTTAGGAAATTAAACACCGGTGTGCAGAGTGCATTGCTAGTGGAAATGACAAATGCTGTACCTTTTTGGGATCCAGTGGGAATATGTATTAAAACTGAAAATGCATATATCCTTTGACCTAACAGTTCTATTGCTGGGAGTCTACCCCATAGAACCACTGGATAAGAACATACACATACGGCTGTTTATTGCAGCTTTTTCCTTCAGTGGCTGAAAGGGGCATGGAAGAGTTCGAATTATGTTGTTAGTTTTAATTAACCTGGTGCATGTGAGGCTAGCAAGATTGAATATGCAGTAAATAAAAAGAAAGTTTCCATGCGAGGCCAAGCTGTATGCCATTTATATAAACATAGGCCATGTTAATATAACCCTAAAAAAAGTATGAAAGATCACCGAAATATCAAAAGGAGTAATTAACCTGCTTTTTTCCCCTCCCAGCAACATGAAACATTCCTACCTAATGGAGATCGTGCTGGCTTCTTAATAGGTGATGGTGCTGGTGTAGGGAAAGGAAGGACGATAGCAGGAATCATCTACGAAAATTATTTGTTGAGTAGAAAACGAGCATTGTGGTAAGTGCTAAAGATTGGCTGTGGAAGCTTTCCTATGTGGCTAATTACTTCCGCAGGTGGGCAGCGGATTTAATGAGTTAGGTATATAGTTTTTGAAGGGCTAAGGTCTGGCTTTATTTCTGAAAACGGGCAGAATGATGGAATTTGTATGTATTTACTTATTTACTATTTATTTTTGTGGCAGGTTCAGTGTTTCTAATGATTTGAAATATGATGCTGAAAGAGATTTGAGGGATATTGGAGCAAAAAACATTTTGGTCCATTCATTAAATAAGGTATGGACATTTTCTATTTAGTTGGTCATTCACTAAATATTCACTCGTGTGATATGGGAATAATAAGTTTCTTCTTCAGAGTGTTGTTGAAAGGATTTGGTGAGTTATTTCACAGGAAACCTAGTGAGTGCTGAATTAGCTTCTGAAAGGGTGTAATGTAATAAAGCTGGACAGATGGTGTGCCCATCACAGCATTTCGGCAATTACTGCAGTTGGAGACTGGTGCGTCAGTGGACTGTATGCCAGACCTGTGCTCATGCTAAGATAGTTCTCAAGTGGGAGAAAATGTGTCTCAGCATCTAAAGCACAGTCCAGTGTGATTAGAATCTTAGGTTTTAGCAAATCATTGTCCTCCAGCTCTGCACCAATTGCTCAGTTACAGGGAGTAGACAGGCCTAATTCCTCTACGTCTCTCCTGTCGCCCTTTGACAATAAGTAAACATGAATCTACCTGCCACACGAGTCCCAGGTGGGCTCAGTGTTGTCCTGCCCCCGGTGCTTTCAATGTGGGCCTTCCTGAGTGGATTGATAGGTAACGTGCTGGGGCCTGAATGACTACTAACTGGCACCTAAAATGTTCTTTTATTTCTGAGTCAGTGTAATTAAAGAAGGGCGCATTAACTATTAATTGCAATTCTTGTATTTCCCTCATTACTTAATTACAGTGATTTCTATATAGTAGTAACTGCACAATAAATATTTGTAGAATGAATATTGTGACTTTTGTAGGGGAGTTTATTTGTAATCTTTTTTTGTGATAGACTTTTTTAAAAAAATCTACTTTATTGATTTTTTAGAGAGAGGAAGGGAGAGGGATAGAGAGCTAGAAACATTGATGATGAGAGAGAAGCGTCGATCGGCTGCCTCCTGAACACCTCCTCCTAGGGATGTGCCCGCAACCAAGGCACATGCCCTTGACCGAAATCGAACCTGGGACCTTTCAGTCCGCAGGCCGACGCTCTATCCACTGAGCCAAACCGGTCAGGGCAATAGACTTTTTTGAGACTTTGAAAACTGTACCCTTGTAGCATAAAACTGTGCATACGTATATGTGTGGGTCTGTGTGTATATTCATATGTGTAAGAAATTTTGTGTATGCTCTTAGGAAGTCCTTAACTCCCCTGAAGTCCACCGTGGACCACCAGATTCCTATCAATATGAGGACGGGATTCATGTTTTAGAGAGAAAAGTGTACTTATTAAATTCTTCTCTTTCTTTTTTAGTTTAAATATGGAAAAATTTCTTCCAAACATAATGGGAGTGTGAAAAAGGGTGTGATTTTTGCCACTTATTCTTCCCTTATTGGTGAGAGTCAGTCCGGCGGTAAATACAAAACAAGGCTAAAACAGCTTCTGCATTGGTGTGGCGATGACTTTGATGGCGTGGTATCCTTTGCAACAAGTGTTTTCATATTTTTTAATGGCACAAAAGTTAATGTAAGGAGGAACATTTGGAAAACAGAAATCCCGAGATTAAATAAACAAATTGCTGGGACATCAGCTTTAATGATTACCCAGAGTCCAGCAGGTCAGAAAGTTGGCTCTGTTTTGTGGAGGAGGCCAGCATCGCAGTCCATAGTTAGGAAAATGATTGGAGGTGTGGGAAGTGCTGAATACAATTTCCCTTTGGGGACCCACATGGAAAGTCCACAGGGTAAAGTTGAGAAAACAACTGCCTCCGTACCTTCCTGACTGATTTGCTCACAGCCCACCCTCGCTGTCCTGAACCGGGACAGCAGTATTCCACATGCCGACTAAGAGGGTTACTAGTAGAGCTCCCATGGACAGAATTTGACAAAATTATCTGTGTGGTGGACTTAATTGACGCATGGATCTTTTCCTTCATTCTAATTAGTAATTAAGTATCCGGTTATGTTGAATACCAAATTCATTTGATGCCTCTGAGACCTGAGGGAGGCGTTGAAGTCAAGGAGAGGAACATAGAAGGCTTCATTGATTTTTGTAATAATAAAAAAGAGAATCTGAACAGATAGGGCAACATACTAAGATTGGACAGTGCTGGATGATAGGCACGTAGCTGTTATTTTAAAAAATTATTACCTAGGAGCTTGTTATCAACAACATCCTTTCCCCTAATAATCTTGAATTTTACGCCAGGGCCACCACTCTAGAAATCCTGGATGTTTCCAAAGGCTACAGGGAAATAAAAGTTAACTTCCTGGGAGATTGAAGGCACATGCTACTAATGTGTTAGAGTCCTTAATTCATTCCTTACAGATAGTGTTTGATGAATGTCATAAAGCAAAAAACTTATGTCCTGTTGGTTCTTCAAAGCCAACCAAGACAGGCTTAGCAGTTCTAGAGCTTCAGAACAAATTGCCAAAAGCCAGAGTTGTTTATGCTAGTGCCACTGGTGAGTAGCTGTTTATTTAAAAGATAGAGGTGGTCTTTTTTCAGCTGCAATACGTTTTATATTTTGGTATTTTTTCAGGTGCTTCTGAACCACGAAACATGGCCTATATGAACCGTCTTGGAATATGGGGTGAAGGAACTCCATTTAGAGAATTCAGTGATTTTATTCAGGCAGTGGAACGGAGGTAATGCAACTGACAGTGTACACTATTTGCTCTCAGAAGCAGCCTAAAAGATGTGTATTGCTAAAACCTCTCTCCCGTATGTTAAAGCCCTACTATATTTAATGATAGTTACAGTGTGTTTTAATTTTATTCAGAGGTGTTGGTGCCATGGAAATAGTTGCTATGGATATGAAGCTTAGAGGAATGTACATTGCTCGACAGCTGAGCTTTACTGGAGTGACCTTCAAAATTGAGGAAGTTCTTCTTTCTCAGAGCTATGTAAAAATGTACAACAAAGCAGTAAAGCTGGTATGATCCCCCCCCCCTTAATTCCTGGTATTTTTAATGCACCTGCTAATGTTTCTGTTAGTTTTTGTTCAGTGTAATGTGGGTGAGCCCATGAAAGTATATTTCTCCCAGAAAACACACAAATCACCAGATCCTTGTTTTTCTAACTCCAAGCTTTCTCTTTCCTAATTTATTAAAAATAGCCATTTATTTAAGTTGCATAGTTTTAAAAATCACAATATAACTATTTCCTAAAATTCCTTTGTTAGTTCATAAGAATTTTTGGACAGCTTTATGTAAGCATCCTAAAAATCCTTTTTAGAGATCCCAAAATTACTGAATATGCTTCATTAAATTAATGTTAAATGCTCTTGCCCTTAACATTATTTAGATTGAACTGGTTATTTTAAAATAATTTGCACTCCAAGTTGAAATATACTTAAAGTGTTTGTTGTGCATCTTCAGTGGGTCATTGCAAGAGAGCGGTTTCAGCAAGCTGCAGATCTGATTGATGCTGAGCAGCGAATGAAGAAGTCCATGTGGGGTCAGTTCTGGTCTGCTCACCAGAGGTTTTTCAAATACTTGTGCATAGCATCCAAAGTCAAGAGAGTTGTGCAGCTGGCTCGAGAGGAAATCAAGAATGGAAAAGTAAGTTGGAAAGCATATTAAGAGATTTCATTTCTTCTTTGGTTATGTGTTTCTTTTTTTTTTTTTTTTTAACCTTTAGGGTGTTGAGGTTTCCTACTTATAAAGTCTGCTCTTTTTATTATTTTTTTAAATTTTTTTTAAATTTTATTTTATTGATTTTTTTTACAGAGGAAGGGAGAGGGACAGAGAGAGTTAGAAACATCGATGAGAGAGAAACATCGATCAGCTGCCTCCCACACACCCACCACTGGGGACGTGCCCGCAACCAAGGTACATGCATGCCCTTGACTGGAATAGAACCCAGGACCCTTTAGTCCTCAGTCTGATGCTCTATCCACTGAGCCATACCAACCAGGGCAAGCCTGCTCTTTTTAAAGGATAGTAATAAAAATATTAATACAGTTAAGACTGTGAAAAATACAGGTTTTAAAATAATAATAGCAGCGTGTGGTTATAAAGAATTCACATAGCTTAAAAAATGTAAAGAAATAACCATGACTATAATTTGGCCATCTGTTAATATTAACTGCTGATAACATGTGGATATATACTTACTAAGGTTTTTTTCTTCTTGATGAACATATCTCTACCTGAAGCACAAAGAACTAGGGCAGGGCTTCCAGCGTGTCTACTGCTATATGCCATTTCCTAGCTAAGTTCTTAACACGTAGCATCTCTCAAATACATGTAGACTAAATAAATGAGGACATTTGTACAATAATGGTCATTCATGTTTGAAATCTTGTATTTTACTAAGTATGTAAAATGTCTTTTAAAACCATGTGCTGCATGTCTTTATTTATAATCACTACATTTTCTTTTTCTCCAGTGTGTTGTAATTGGCCTGCAGTCTACAGGAGAAGCCAGAACATTAGAAGCCTTGGAAGAGGGCGGGGGAGAGCTGAATGATTTTGTTTCAACGGCCAAGTAATGTTTTTAGTTTTTACTTAGATCAGTGATTTTCACCCCTTTTCATCTCATGGCACACATAAACTAATGAAAATGCTGTGGCACACCAAAAATTACATTTTTTGCCAGTCTGACAAAAAAAGTATAATTTTGATAGATTCATACTGGCTGGCTATTGCTGTGTTGGCTGTTGTCATTTTGTTTATTTGACAATCTAAGGAAAAAGGGATTAGTGCCCCTAAGTTTAAAAAATTGGTATTGGATGTTTTAAAAATTCTTGCGGCACACTGGTTGAAAATCACTGACTTAGATTAACTTAAATGTTGGCATTTCCTGGAGCTAAAATTTTTGATTCACCTATATCATATTTTAAAGTTTTTCTGATCTTAATTTTTGCAATTCTGTGTGGATGGATCCATACACTATATCTATTGGAAAACAACAGAAATGCTGAAATGTTAAGCATTTTGACAGTATTAGTCCAAGTGTTTGGATGATTATTGGAAGGACTTGATTTTTGTTTTGCACCTCTTAGAAATGTGACAGCTGGGTCTAGTTTCTGTTTTACTTTCGCATTTGTGTATTTGAAATTGCAATTTCAATAAGTATATAGGCAATAAGCATAGTTTGTCCCAATTTAGGAAGTTCTAATAATTGCAAATAGTCATGAGATTGAAAAAGAGTTTTAGAAAAAATGTTTTGCATTGTATTTCAGTTTGTTTGCCTAACCTGCCCGTTCCTACTGTGGCAGTAAAATTAGCAAAATGACTTGCCATCATACAATCTCTCGCTTTCAGGGATACATTCAGATGGCTCCTTTTAAAATAGATATAAGTAAAAACCACTTTTAAAATCAAAACATGCCCCCGTTAATCTATATTTTCCTGTACTTGAGTGCTTAGTACTGCCCTTTCTAAAATGATAGTCACTCGTCATGTGTGAATATTGAGCAGGTAACTTGGCTAGTTCAAATTAAGTTGTGCTGTAAGAATAAAATATACCAAGTTTCAAAGACTTCACATAAAATAACATAAAATAGTTAATTGATTACATGAAGTGATGTAATGAGTTAAGTAAAATATATTGTTAAAATTTCACGTTTTCTTTTACTTTTTAATGTAGGTATTGGAAGGTAAAAATTACGTATTTGGCTCTGCTTGCATTATATTGCAATTGGACAGCCTTGGCCTAGAGTATTTAAGTTCAGTATTTTATAAGATTGAACAAAGTATATTATCAATAAAAAACACACACACAAAAAAAACAAAAAGAATGGAACTGCTCATTGTCATTTTTCTCTCTCCTACAAACAGAGGAGTGTTGCAGTCACTCATCGAAAAGCACTTCCCTGCTCCAGACAGGAAAAAGCTTTACAGTTTGCTGGGAATCGATTTGACAGCTCCAAGTAACAACAGTTCACCAAGAGACAGTCCTTGTAAAGAAAATAAAATAAAGAAGCGGAAAGGTGTGTGTGTGTGTGTGTGTGTGTGTGTGTGTGTGTGTGTGTGTGTGTTTTCAAATGTTTAAAATAGTATAGTTTTGAAGCAGATATACTTTGGGAATTAACTACTTTCAATAAATTAGCAAGTGCCTGCATATTTTCAGTGTCGCTCATGTAGTTTCCAGTGCATAGCAAACCCTTTTTGAATCATGTCTTGAACCATTTGAATAGTGCTGTTATGGCCTGGCTGTGGAAGCTCAGTGGTTGTCATGGTTCGATTGCCAGTCAGCGCACATGCCCAGGTTGTGGGCTTGATCCCTGGTGTGGGACATGCAGGAGGCAGCCAATCAGTGATTCTCATCATTGATGTTTCTATCTTTCCATCTCCTTTCCTCTCTGAAATCAATAAAAATATATTTTTTAAAAATAGTGCTAGCATGGTGTTAAGCACTGGTATCCATATGAAAGCAGATCTTAGGTTTTCAGTTTTGTAGACAGGAAATTAAGGTACAGGAAGACTAAGAGCTTAAGGAGTTTTCCTAAGTTCACAACAGCTAGTGGGTGATACATGGGAAGCAGGCCTTTGTGTTGTCAGAACTGGACATACGTATATTTATAGTCTTATTTAAAGAGGCTTCTGTTAGTTTATTATTTCATTATTGAAATACATGAGCCAATGTTTGTTAGACACTTTATAGTAATACAAACATGGGTTTGTGTTAAGGTGCTTACTAAGGTGTTTGAGAAGTTGCCTTCTCAGGCTCTTTATAAAGGATGATGATAACTTACTGTGACACCTGATGCTGTGAACTCTAAACACAATGCCTGACACTTTAACCTTGTTTCATTCATTCTAAGAAATGCATTTTCTAATGTGCCTGAAAGTGGCTTGGTTATTATAGTATAATTGTCAGTGTTTTTATTATCTTAGTGTCATGGCATGAAAAGTAATGCTGTTCCAGATACCTTTTCTGATTATACAGTAACATAATTCAAATCAGCACTTTCTGTGGCTTTAAAAGTACAGTTTTGCCTGCCCTGATGGGTTTGGCTCAGTGGATAGAGCATTGGCCTGCAGACTGAAAGGTCCCGGGTTTGATTCCAGTCAAGGGCATGTACCTTGGTTGCGTGCACATCCCCAGTGGGGGGTGTACAGGAGGCAGCTGATTGATGTTTCTCTCTCATTGATGTTTCTAACTCTCTATCCTTCTCCCTTTCTCTCTGTAAAAAAATCAATAAAATATATATTCTTTTAAAAAGTACAGTTTTACCAATTGTTTCTACAGTTGAACCTTCAACAACAAGGGAGTTAGCAGCAGCAGCACCCCCCCCCCGGTCAAAATACCTGTTTGCAACTTCTTACTCCCCCAAAACTTACCTACTAACAGCCTGCTGTTGACTGTAAGCCTTACAAATAACATAGTTAACACATATTTTTTGTGTTATATTCTATGTATTATATACTGTATCCTTATAATAAACTAAGAGAAAACGAAATGTTATTAAAATCATAAGATTGTAAAAATGACATTTATAGTAGTACTTACTGAAAAAAATCAGCGCATAAGTAGATTTAGACAGTTCAGACCCATGCTGTCAAGGGTCAGTTGTATTCCAGCAAGTCTCTTTTCTTTTCTTTTCTTTTCTTTTCTTTTCTTTTCTTTTCTTTTCTTTTCTTTTCTTAATATATCTTTAGTGATTTCAACTAGAAAGAGTGAGAGAGAGAGAGATAGAAACATCATCATAAGAGAAAATCACCGATCAGCTGCCTCCCACATACCCAGACATGTGCCCTTGATGGGAATTGAACCTGTGATTCTTCAGTCCGCAGGCCGACACTCTATCCACTGAACCAAACCAGTTAGGGCTTTAATATATTTTTTTAAGTATTATGATTATGATTATTTAGGCTTCTACTCTCAACTTGATAAAGAAATTGTGACAGCGCCAGAGATTCTGTTTTATCTCTGTTCTGATTTTATTTGAAACTTGTGCACTTGAAGGCAGTCTTGAGGTTTTTTTTTTGTTTTTTTGTTTTTTTGTTTTAATATATTTTATTGATTTTTTACAGAGAGGAAGGGAGAGGGATAGAGAGTTAGAAACATCGATGAGAGAGAAACATCGATCAGCTGCCTCCTGCACACCCCCTACTGGGGATATGCCCGCAACCAAGGTACATGCCCTTGACCGGAATCGAACCTGGGACTTTGCAGTCCGCAGGCCGACGCTCTATCCACTGAGCCAAACCAGGCAGGGCCAGTCTTGAGTTTTTACTTTTTTCTTAAGAATAAATTAGGTGCATAATTGAACATAACCTAATTTCTGTGTTAGTTCAAAAGGTTAGCGCTTTTTTGTATATTTTATTTTTGTATATTTACGTAAATGCTTCTCTTCTACCGGTCTCATTCGAATAAACTCATGAAATAAATGTGATTTCCTGGATTTTGAGAACAGTATGTTTGGTTAACTATCTTATCCGGGGTTTGAGGGTAGGTGAAGAAATAACTCGAGAAGCCAAAAAAACACGGAAAGTGGGTGGCCTCACTGGGAGCAGCTCTGACGACAGTGGGAGCGAATCCGATGCCTCTGATAACGAGGAGAGTGACTATGCGAGCTCCAAGAACCTGAGTTCTGGAGATGATGATGACTTCAACCCATTTAGAGATGAGTCCAGTGAGGACGATGAGGATGGTGAGTTTGTTAATTGAAAGCTGAGGGGTCATTATTTCTGGGTATTTGACATGGGATATTGTAGTAACACCTTTTATCCTCTGTCAAGTAAACACATAACACAGATTCTAGTCCTTGCTTGGTGGAGAGCTCCTAGGCTGTCCGTCACTTATGTGGGATGATCTCAGTTTTGTGCAGGTATTTTAACCTCAGACTATGGGCTTGTGTGTAGATGTACTGGTCATTGTAGTTGGCAACTGTTTACAAGTTATCAGTTATGGTCCTGTCCTTTGAAGATTCCTACTTGTTTTAACAAAAGATTCCTATCTTTTCTTAACTTTCAGATCCTTGGTTAATCAGAAAAGACCACAAGAAAAACAGAGATAAAAAAAGAAAGAAAAGTATAGATCCAGATTCTATTCAAAGTGCCTTATTAGCATCAGGTCTTGGATCAAAACGACCTAGTTTTTCATCCACACCAGTTATTTCACCTGCTCCTAACAGTGTACCAGGTATCCATGTGAACATTTACTTTGTCTATGAAACGTACTTTTTTATTTAAACAAAACAAATATTTAAACTCTGTACTGATTTTTAATAAATGTACTTTAGCCAACAGTAACACCAACAGCAACAGCAGCCTTATAACAAGTCAGGATGCCGTGGAAAGGGCCCAGCAAATGAAGAAAGACCTACTTGATAAACTAGAAAAATTAGCTGAAGACCTCCCTCCTAATACGCTGGATGAGCTGATTGATGAACTTGGCGGCCCTGAGAATGTTGCTGAGGTATATAGGATTTGAGCAGGGCTATGTCTCTCCTTGGTAATTTTTTGCTGCCTTTAAAACCTTGTAGAATGAGTGATATTTTGGGTATCATCACATGATCTGTCTAGTTTCCTCTCAGATCTTAGGGCCCTTGTTCTTACTCTGTTCTCATCCCAAGCTCCTAGTATCTGTGTGTCTGCCTTGAGACACTCACCTCTGTCCCTATGCCGCAGGCAGCCTCTGATCATTGCCACATGCCTGCTATCTCCACTGGAATCTGAACTTTTCAAAACCAGGGGCTATGTTGCAATGTCTCTCCCACAGCTCCTGGTGCAGTGCAGGCTGCGCAAAACATGTTGGCTCATCATCCCTTTTGCCGTGCACCAGGTTTCTCCAGTGAAGGAGTCCTGGGTTTGAATCAGGCATCTTAACTGTAAGTGGCTGTTTGTAAGTGTTACGGTTTGTTTGGCTTTGCAGATGACAGGCCGCAAGGGGAGGGTCGTAAGCAATGATGATGGAAGCATATCTTATGAGTCAAGATCTGAACTTGACGTCCCTGTGGAAATATTAAATATCACAGAAAAACAGAGGTTTATGGATGGAGATAAGGTATGTTTCCCTAAGATGCTTTCTTTTTTTCCTTGCTTTTGTGGGAGCTTTTCAGCGACAAGAATTGTCCATATAAATAGACAATTAGATTAATCTTTAGGAGGTTTTTCTTTTAATATGTATTGTCCCTGTTGAATGTTGTTATCCTATATTTTTTAACACACAATCAGTGAACATTTACATGTTTTATATACCATAATTTCCGGTGTATAAGACGACTGGGCATATAGACAACCCCCAACTTTTGAGATTTTCCCGGGTTAAAAAGTCTGGACGGAGACCCTATGCGGCACAAAAAGGAGCTGACCAGAGACACTTGCAGTCTCCATCCGGCTTCATTGAAATGAATGGAGTGCGGCCATTTTTGAGCATCCCCCCAACGTATGCTGTGACCACAGATTTTCTAGTCTGGCTCGGAAGTTTCAGCACCCGCCCTATAAGACGACACCCAGCATATAAGATGACCCCTGACTTGAGAAGATTTTCCTGGGTTAAAAATTAGTTTTATACGCCAGAAAATACAAGTATATACTAGAGGCCCGGTGCACAAAATTTGTGCACTCCTGGGCGGGGGGTGTGCCCTATCGCAGTCTGGGATCCTGCAGGGGATGTCCACCTGTTGGCTTACGCCCTCTCCCTGGGGGGATCAGGCCTAAGCTGGCAGTTAGACGTCCCTCTGGCAGCCTGTGAGCCCTCGGGGGATGTCCACTTGCCAGCAGGGAGCAGGCCTAAGCTGCAGTCGGATATCCTTAGCGCTGCTGAGGAGGCGGGAGAGGCTGCAACCACCACCGCTGTACTGGCAGCCATCAACCTGGCTTGTGGCTGAGCAGAGTTCCCCCTGTGGGAGTACACTGACCACCAGGGGCAGCTCCTGCATTGAGTGTCTGCCCACTGGTGGTCAGTGTGTGTCAGAGTGACCACTCATTCCCAGTTGTTCTGCGGTTAGGGTCAATTTGCATATTATCCTTTTATTGTATAGAATAGAGGTCTGGTGCATGGGAGGGGACCAGCTGGTTTGCCCTGAACGGTGTCCTGGATCAGGGTGGGGTCCCACTGGGGTGCCTGGCCAGCCTGAGTGAGTGGCTGAGGGCCGTTTGCAGGCACAGCCCTCAGCGACGCTGGCTGGAAGCAGGTATTTGGGATATATTTATCTTCTAAAATTGAAACTTCGTTGCCTTTGGCAGAGGCCACAGCTAGCCTAGGCAGGCGGGAAGTTTAGCTTCCTCCATAGCTGGGGCAAGTAAGCCTCCTGTTTGCCCTAGCTCTGTGGCTGCCGGCCACTATGTTGGCTGGGTTAATTTGCATATACTCGCTCTGATTGGCTGGTGGGCGTGGCTTAGGTATAGTGGCGTGACACCTAAGTTGCATATTACTTTTTTATTAGATTTTTTTTCTTAATGTATTTTGATTTTACACAGAGAGGAAGAAAGAGGGACAGAGAGAAACATCCATGAGAGAGAAACATCGATCAGCTGCTTCCTGCACACCCCCAACTGGGATGCACCTGCAACCCAGGTACATGCCCTTGACCGGAATCGAACCCGGGACCCTTCAGACCACAGGCCGACGCTCTATCCACTGAGCCAAACCGGTCAGGGCAGCTTTATATATTTTTTAAAATATTTTTTTATTGATTTCAGAGAAGAAGTAAGAGGGAGAAATAGAAACATCAATGATAAGAAAGAATCATTGAAGGGCTGCCTCCTACATTCCCCCTATTGGGGATCAAGCCCAAAACCTGGGCATGTGCCCTGACGAGGGATTGAAATGTGACCTCCTGGTTCATAGATTATTGTTTAACCACTGAGCCACACTGTGTGTTCTCTACTTTAAGGACATTCCCTGGACCTTGTTCACATTGCTACTACCTACCTATCACACTTAGCTTCAAGGGAGACTGAGAAATGTGAGATTCATTCTGGACCTCCATGAACCCAGCTAAGATTGGGGGTTCTCCAATTTAGGAAGAGTAGAGTGGGTATTGATGGATCCCCAGTAATCTAAGGACTTCATGTGCACTTCCCTGCTTGTCTTTGTGCAAAGACTACCTTTTTTCTCTTACATTTGATACAGAATATTGCTATCATCTCAGAAGCTGCCAGCTCAGGTATTTCATTACAAGCAGATCGGAGAGCCAAGAATCAGCGACGGCGAGTACACATGACTTTGGAACTGCCCTGGAGTGCAGACAGAGCCATTCAGCAGTTTGGTAAGGTCCCGCCCTGCATTTCACGCATCAGACGGCAGATCCACTGGGAAATGTGTGCATGTCAGTCTGTATTTAATGTCACACTTAAACTCCACATACGTGGAGATTTCGGAGGTGTGTGTAGCATGTACCTTAAAACAGGAAGTGCATCATGAATTCCTACCTGTTTTACTGATTCAATATTTTTTCTTTCATGCCTGTTTTAAAAGATATAAAAGATCTGCAGTGGGGTTTCATGGGGTTTGTGGCATTCTGTCCCAGAACAGAGCTTCTCAGGAGTGTCTTCATTACACATCCTTAGGTTGGTCAGGGCATGTCAGAGCAGCTGCTGCTCATGTCCTTTTCAACCCCCACAGCCTTCACTCAGGGCACATCACTCCTCCCCTCCTTCCATCTTCACATCCCTGGGACCCGGTGATTATTAAGACGAATTTGGACAGAATCCAAAGTAGCTGTGCATCAGCAACATTGTGGTTAACCAAACTGGGGTCGCAACAGGAATATGTTTAGCCTTTAACAGCTTATATTTTTCCTCGTGTTTCAGGGTTTCTGGATCCCATCTTAGTGTTAAATGTTAGGAAGAGATCTCAGAATTATCTGTTTCTAGGGAACACACTCTGATTTTCTTTTTAATGTGGTTATAGGACGAACTCATAGATCAAACCAAGTTACTGCTCCCGAATACGTCTTTCTAATTTCTGAATTGGCGGGAGAACAAAGATTTGCATCTATTGTTGCTAAAAGACTTGAGAGTTTGGTAAGTTTGGCCTTGTATAGATGTGTGTAAGGGCTGGTGTATGTTACCTGTCTCATTGGAACTTTTATGTTTTAATAGGGGGCACTTACACATGGTGATAGAAGAGCAACCGAATCCAGAGATTTGAGCAGGTTCAACTTTGACAATAAGGTACATTTCAGATTTCCATCTCTGATCCTCGCAGTAGTGTGCTGGGTTCGTGGAAGTGGAGGCTGTTGAAAACCTAGCAATGCCACCTCTCCGGGTTTTCCTGTAAAATCATGGTTTCCCATAGACAGAAAGACAAGATTTCACACGTCGGTGAGATTTTCAGTGACCAGCTCTGCAATATGGTTATCTTATAATTCCTATTGGAGATAGGACTATAACATGTTTGTAAATGAATGAGGTGTGAGTTCCCAGAAGTTCTTGATTGAATGTCTGCTATGTGCAGAGGTGTGAAGTAGGCATTAGGTAGTACAGAATATGTACAAAGATAATTTATTCATGCTGTTTTTGATTCTGTGATACATTTATCATTTTTATAGTATTGACTTGGTCATGTGATTGAAGAGTACCCAAATGTTAAAACTGGTTTGTTTGTTGTATTGCAGTATGGAAGAAATGCATTAGAAATTGTCATGAAATCCATTGTAAACCTAGATTCTCCTATGGTATCACCACCTCCAGATTACCCTGGAGAATTCTTTAAAGGTAACTTTTAAGGATAATCATAACAAAGGAAAGTGGGTATTGATAAGGACGTACTCAAACCTGTTCTAATGTGCAGTATTGTTTTACTTTTTCTAAAACTTAGAAATTGAAAGTTATTAGACACCTAAGTTTATCAGTTGTAATAAGCAGTTGATTTATTAAATTTCATTCAAATAAAGATGCTTTTGCTCTTGACGGTGTACTGCATGTTGCTACTAGATTCATGGAGGAAAGTGGTTTGTTGGGTTCATTTAAAATCCCTATGTCCAATAGCTTTTAAAATGAAATTTGAAAGTTAAAGTACCTTGGTTAATAGTCTGTGGAGATTGGTGGGGGGCATAGATAAAATTGGCTATGTGTTAACAATTGTTAGAATGGGATAATGAGCATGTGTGTGGTTCACAGCATTTTCTCTTTACATTTGTATGTGTTTGGAAATTTTCATCCTATCTAATCCTATATAATAAAAGGCTAATATGCAAATCTACCAAACAGCGGAATGACCAGTCACTATGACACGCGTAGGGGGTGCTCCTCTCATTTAGAAGCCATGCTTGCAGCTGGCAAGCGCAGTGGGCTCTCCTGCCTCCGCTGCAGGTGGGCTGTAAGGAGCAAGGGGTCCCAGGCTGCGAGAGGATGCAGGCCGGGCTGAGGGACACGCACACACGCCGCAAGTGCACAAATATCATGCACCGGGCCTCTAGCATTAAAAGAAAATTGAAGGTAGTGTTAAGGAAATTCTTAGACCTATCTCACAGATCTATAGTATAGACTCTACCCTATAAATGTAAGTAGTCCAGATGGTTTTACTTTCTCAGGAAACTAATGAACATATTTTGGAAAATAGATGTAAGAAGTAGGTGTAAGATATTTGACGTATCATTGTAGAGTTAGCATTTTTCACTAGTAGGGCCTTCCAAGTTGAGCCAGTGTTTGGTGTCAGTAGCAGTCCATGCTGACATGTTAGGTAGGGTCCTTATGATCCCCAATGGCATTTCACAGCTAAAGCCTTGGCCTTGTTGTTGTCTCTCTCCCTCTCCCCTTCTCTTTAAAATTACATGTTACTTAATCATCGCAAGTAATGAAAGAAACCTAAAGTGTATGGTGGAGAGTCAGTCTTGTCCTCAACTGCCACCTTCATTTCCACCTACCCAGGATACAGATGTTGCCAATCTGAACAGTGACAGCCTTCTAGCATATTTTCCCCTAAACACATCGTATCTTTTAAATGCAATTAATACTGCTTTTACAAAGTACTTTTCACTTAATACCTTACCGACATCTTTTTTTTAAAATATATTCTATTGATTTTTTACAGAGAGGAAGGGAGAGGGATAGAGAGTTAGAAACATCGATGAGAGAGAAACATCGACCAGCTGCCTCCTGCACACCTACTGGGGATGTGCCCGCAACCCAAGGTACATGCCCTTGACCAGAATCGAACCTGGGACCCTTCAGTCTGCAGGCCGACGCTCTATCCACTGAGACAAACCAGTCAGGGCCTTACTGACATATCTTACAAGCCAGTAGCTATAGCACTGATAATTTTTTCATAACTGCATAATGTTCTACAGCTAGCTTATGTAAGTTTCTCCAGTTATTTCATAACTGGAATTCAGTGGGCTTTCCTGTTTTTGCCATTACAGACAATGCTGAGATCATATCCTTCTGTGCAGGGTGCGGCAAAAGTAGGCTTACAGTTGTGAGTACTTAATTTTTGTATTATTTAATATGATTTTCCATATGAACAACTGTAAACCTACTTTTGCCCCACACTATACAGGTAATTTATGGGGATAGGATGAGTTCCCAAAGGAGGTGTTCTTTGCAGTACAGATCTTTGGCTACACAGTTGTCATCCACAGAATCTAGACAATTTTGAGCATGCAAATGAAAGTGTGTAAACGATGTCATCATGCTTCCTGTTGACCCTTTTTACTCACTTCCTTATTCTATAAGACACCAGTATTTTTTAAAGCTCCATAAACTGCTCTCTTAGTAACAAAATTCAGAACATGCTTACTATTATAGATGTTGTTTTTGTTGCAGATTCTATGGGTGACAGCCATTAGTCAAAGATCTCCACTGCCAAAGATTACTGTTGGAAAGATAAGATTTTTAAAAAATTTATTTTAGAGAGAGAGAAACATCGATTTGTTCCACTTATTTATGCATTCATTGGTTGACTCTTGAATATATGTGCCCTAACCAGGGATTGAATCAGCAACCTTGGTGTATCGGGATGATGCACTAACCAACCTAGCCAAGGCCGTAAGATATTTTAATGAAATGTTAAACTAGAGTGTGAGGCTTGAGTACTGTAGGAGCTCTGAGTTTCTAAAGACCTTTGGGGCCTGTCGATTCCATTTAATTTGGTTAGTATGAACTGTGGAAGATACATAGGCTGTGTCTTAGTGCTAGAACTTGATCTAATTTGATTAGTCAGGTGACAGTTCATTTGGGTTTTGAGGTTTTTTATTTATTTTTTTACAGATGTTCGGCAAGGACTGATAGGGGTTGGACTGATTAATGTAGAAGACCGCTCAGGAATTCTAACTCTAGATAAAGGTACTGTTATTAGTTTTGTATATACACATAGCTATTGCCGTATTAATAAAGCCCATTTTGTTATTTATGCATTTATCAACTCGAAGGGGAAGGTGAAGTTCGTAATTTTCAATCCCTCGTTCCTGAGTGCTCACAAAGCCCTCTGGGTGGTTTCTTTCTCCTCTGGTTAATCAAAAGGGTTCAACCTCTGTTCTATCTCAATAGCAGCAGTTCTCATCCCAGGCTGCACGTATGAGCAGCTGCCAGGCTCTTAACAAATACTGAAGTCAGAGCTAGAGCTCAGGCATGGTTACCTTCCAAAGCTCTGAGACAGTCTTTTTTTTTTTTTTTTTTTTTTTTTACAATAATGTGTCTTTTATTGACTTCAGAGATGGAGAGAGAGATAGAACCATCAGTGATGAGAGCTAATCATTGATCAGCTGCATGTCCCACACTAGGGATTGAGCCTGCAACCTGGACATGTGCCCTGACTGGGAATTGAACCCTGACCTCTCCTGGTCCATAGATCGATACTCAACCACTGATCATGCCGGCTGGGCCAAATCTCTGAGACATCCTACTTGTGTAGCCAAAGTTGAGTTTCACTGACTTCTAGCACTTAACACTTGACTAGCTAAGACTTGATGTTGGAGAGTGAACATTTTCGTGCTAAATTGTGTTCATACTTTTAATAAGTGAGGTTGAAGATGCAAAAATTCAATTTGGCAAACATCCCTTGAGCATGGGCTATGGTCATGCTAGTTGCTCGAGGTAGAAATTGTCTGATTATAGTTGTTTTGGGAACAGTGCAGAAGGTGTGATGAAAATTTTATAGGTTCAAGATTTTGAACTAAGCTTAGATGAACAAAGTTAAAATTGCCAATTTTGTGCATTAAATTGTTTCCTATAATCTTGTCATTGCAGATTATAACAACATCGGGAAATTCCTGAATAGAATTTTGGGCATGGAGGTGCACCAACAGAATGCGTTATTTCAGTATTTTGCAGACACACTCACTGCAGTTGTTCAAAATGCCAAAAAAAATGGAAGATATGATATGGGAATCTTAGGTAAGTGGGGCATTTTTTTTGTACTGATATTTCCAGAGCGTAAGGGGGAAGGAGAAGGAGAGGGAGAGAGAAACATCAATTGGCTGCCTCCTGCACATCCCCTACTGGGGCTCGAGCCCACAACCCATGCATGTGTGTGCCCTGACTGGGAACCAAATTGGCAACCCTTTGGTACATAGGACGATGCCCAACCAAACTAAGCCACACCAGCCAGAACAGTAGGAAAATTTTTAAACCTTATTCCTGATAAAATATTCTTTTTATATTTATATGCTGCTTTTTTCTTAAGATCTTGGTTCTGGAGATGAGAAAGTGAGGAAAAGTGATGTTAAGAAGTTTCTGACTCCGGGATATTCAACTTCTGGTCATGTAGAGTTATACACAGTAAGTCTGGCAGTTATGTGACACTTGTGTGCTGTCTTTCTGTGATACGCACTCACAGAAGTGAATCGAGTTTAACTGTTATTGTTTCTCTAATAGATTAGCGTGGAGAGAGGGATGTCCTGGGAGGAAGCTACCAAGATTTGGGCTGAGCTGACAGGACCAGATGATGGCTTTTACTTGTCACTGCAGGTAAGACTTGTTTGTTTGTTTGTTTGTTTTGATTTCAGAAAGGAAGGATGAGAGACATTGAAACATCAATGATGAGAGAGAATCATTGATTGCCTCCTGCACACCCCACACTGGGGATTGAGGCCGCAAACTGGGTATGTGCTCCTACCAGGAATCGAACCTCCTGGTTCATGGATGGATGCTCAACCACTGAGCCACGCTGGCAGGGTAAGACTCGTTTTCTTTAGATGCGAACTATCCAGATATGTGTTTTCATTGCCAGCATTGTGATTCTCATCTTGGCTTTGAGCATATTTTCCTGTTATATTTAGCTTTCTGTGGTTTGATAATTTATCACTGTAATTGTGGGTTTTTCCATTCATGTACAACTTTATTTACTATATTGAAAAGATGTTATTAGATGCAATTTTAAAATTTATTTTATTGATTTTGAGAGCGAGAGAGACATTGACTTGCTATTCCACTTGTTTGTGCATTCATTGGTTGATTCTTTTATATGCCCTGACTAGAGATCGAACTCCCAGTGACACTAACCAACTGAGCTACCCTAGGTGAGGGCAGATTTTAATACTTACCATGTGTTTCTAATACTTAACTTTTTCAAATTATCTTTCTGTCCTTTTTTTTTTTTAAGAGCTTTATTAAAATACTAGAGGCCCAGTGCACGAATTCGTGCATGGGTGCGGTCCCTCAGCCTGGCTGGCTATCGGACCTGTGGGGGCTGGCAGGCTGCGGAGGGACCGCGGCAGGACTCCAGGGCATGTCCAGCCCTCTCGCCCAGTCCCTATCGGCTGGACCCCAGCAGGAAGCTAACCTACCGGTTGGAGCATCTGCCCCTTGGTGGTCAGTGCACATCATAGCGACTGGTCGAGCAGTCAACTGAATGGCTGACCAATCTGTCAGACACTTAGCATGTTTTGCTTTATTATATAGGATAACTCATTTATCATACAATTTATCCACTTAAGTGTATATGTAACAAAACTTGCCACTTTAACCATGTTTAAGTGTATAATTGAGTGGCATTAATTATATTCACAATGTTGTACAACCATCACCATTATTTCCAAAGCTTTTTCATCATCCCAAATAGTAACTATAAGCATTAAACAATAACTTCCGTTCCCCTTCCCATAGCGCCTGGTAGCCTCTAGTCTGCTTTCTGTCTCTACATTTTCATATCTAAGTGGAAGCAGTCTTTGTCCTTTTCTGTCTTTTCTCACTCAGCATTTTTTTAGGTTCTGTCTATGCTGTGGCCTGTTTCAGGACTCCATTGCTTTTTGAGGTGGAATCCTATTCTATGGGGTGGGTTGACCACTTTTGCTTTTTATTTGTAAACTACAGGCCGGATGCACAGATTCATGCACAATGAAAGGAAATTATTTAGAAGGTGGCCAGCGGGGCAGAACTCAGCTAGGTAGGCCAGACACACCCTGGAGCCAACCTTCCGGGGTCTCTCCCTGGCAAGCTGCACTTGGGGCGGTGCCAGGGCTCGAAGAGCATTTGCAGAGTGATCAGGGTGCCTTCAACAGGTGGGCTCCCTGGACCTGGCCTGCAGGGATTGGGCCGGAACCAGCAGTCCAACATCCTCTGAGGAGTCCAGGAGTGCTGGAGGGCTCTCTACAAAGTTGCTGTTGCTTCACAGCTGCTATGTTGAGTGTCTGCCCGCTGGTGGTCAGTGTGTATAATACTTATCAGTTAGTTGCTTAGCCTTTTATGTATATAGATGTTTATGGAGTGATTGCCTGTCAGTGATGGCCTGGTTCAAGATGTAACTGTTTGCACTGGAGTGTCTGTGCTATCCAGACAAGGATGCTGTCTAGAGCAGGAGTCCTGCTCGCCTTTTGTAAAGGGGCAGGTAGTAAATATTGCAGGTTTTGTAGGCCATATATGGTCTCTGCTTTGTACTTTTCTCCCTCCTTCCCTCCCTCCTTCCCTTCCTCCTTCCCTCCTTCCCTCCCTCCCTCTTCCTCCTCCTGCCACTGTTAAACTTGGGAGCTGCAGGCCAGACTTGGTCCACAGACCTGGTTTACTGTTCCCTGCTCCAAGAGCAGAAGCTCTCACTTTGGATCTAGCTCCTTGTTTGTTTGTTTGCGTGTTGAAAACCTCACTTAGATCATTATAAAAGCACATGAATTATGAGAAGGAATATGAGAGACTTCTGTATACCAGTTTCCCTACTGGGAACAGTTTTCAAAACTACAGTCTGTCACAGCCAGAATATTGCTACAGTTCACCAGATTTTATCCATATTTCTTCCTTAGGTGGATTTTGCTTAGTCCACAAAGGGTATTATTGTTTTTCATTTTAAATTATTGCCAGAATTTAAAACACTGGGCTACAATACAGTGAACTTACTTGACTCTACCAAGTCAGATCACACTGTTATTTGCTTGAAACATTGTACTTTCATAAGTTTATCAGCTGTTTTACC
Organism: Murina feae; assembly: GCA_004026665.1. Taxonomy (NCBI): domain Eukaryota; kingdom Metazoa; phylum Chordata; class Mammalia; order Chiroptera; family Vespertilionidae; genus Murina; species Murina feae. Next base: position 73,127 of record PVJC01001203.1, read on the forward strand.
TTAACTGATAAAAAAAAGTTGAAAATGTAATTTTCACTTTAACCATTGTTTTATTGACTTTGCCAGAATTATATAAACAATGTTTCAAATCATTTGAGCCAGTAAAAGACAAAGGATCTTTAATATCCATGTAAAGTAAAATGTTGTCTTTTTATCAGTGTAAGAATGACCTTAAGATAAAAATGTAGTTGCTCAGTAAGACATTCATGTTGTAGAGCACCTGGGGAAATGTCTTCACTTTGAAACTGTTCTTTTTCTTTCAATTTTCCTTCAGAGATTATTGCTTAGTCATCGTTAATCGTTCTTGAAAACAGCGGTCACCAACCAGTGGTCTGCGGGCCACTGGTGGTCCGTGAGGTTCAAAAGGTTGGTGACCGCTGGTTTAAAGGAGATATTAATTTTCCAATCTTATTTTTTCTTGAATTAAATGGAACTTCTTATAACTCTTCCTTCTTAGGATTTCTCTCATAAGTGTGACTTTTTAAAAAATTATGTAAGTTTCATCGTTTGTCAGATGCATTCTTTTCTTCCACTCCGACATACGTAGTTATGTGGTTCTTGTTAGCATTGGATCTTCCATCACAGCTGCTGTCTTTCCCCCTGAGGCAGCCGTTAAGGGTAGGTGGCACCAAAGGATGAGATGAACTCAGAGGCCTATGGGTGATCAAAATCATTATCTTTGAGGTTACATTTTATTGTAACTTGAAGGAGAGTGGCATGTTTTACAGCATTCGATTATGAAAAATTTTAGCCATATGGCAGAGCTAACAGAATCTTGCTATGAAGACCCTTCGTGCCCACTCCCTTGACTCCTGCCTCACTTGTCCCTAGGCTATTTGGCCTTTGAGTCAGGTACATGGACTAGAACTTGCTAAGTGTCTCCACTGGACATTTATGCTTTTAACACTTATTCAAAACCATTTTCTAAAGAATGTCTTCTGCCGCCTCAGAATTCAGGTCCCAGAGCCCTCTTTTTGGAGAGACCATGTGAAATTGTCCTGCAGCGTCATCTTTCTCCATTTCGTGTTCATGCTCGTGTGTTTGCTTTACTGTGGTCAAGGGATTCCACTTGCCATTGTGATGGCACCAAACACCAGTGTGTCTTAGAGTGAGGCACTAATCTTTGTGTTTTCCCACTTTTTTAATAGATAAGGAACAACAAGAAGACAGCCATCTTAGTTAAAGAAGTGAACCCAAAAAAGAAGCTTTTCTTAGTCTATAGACCAAATACTGGGAAACAGCTCAAATTAGAAATGTATGCTGATCTAAAGAAGAAATATAAGAAGGTATTTTTTTCATTTGTACATTATGCTATTTATAAATAATTTGTTTTATAATAAGATTGAAAGTATGATTATACCCAGTTTTAATCTTATCTGCTATTAAGAAACCTATAAGGTGATTATTTAAAGTAGCTTGTGTTGTTAGAAAAAAAGCTTTAAGTGAAACTAGAAGTTTTGAAATAAAGGGAAGATGTGCAAGTCTAAAATTTCTTTCTACCAACTCTGGCTTCATTAGGAGCTGCTGTTTATATTTTGCAATGATTTCTAGAAAAACAGTGGATGACTGTTTTTCCTAACATTACTATTACTAGGGACCCAGTGCATAAATTTGTGCAACTTGAAAGGAACTGTGGACCACAAGGCTGCAGTAGGCACAGGGGTGGGTCTCGGCCCATCTTCCATGCCCTTCTCACTGCAGCTGCTCCCACTTGCAGATGGCACTGGCCCTACTTGCTCCTGCTGACAGTGCGGAGCAATTGAGGCTGGCGCCATCAGCGGGTGCAAGTGGCGGCTGCTGCCTTGATCACCCCTCAGGAGCAGGGGGAGGTGGAGAAGCCCTCAGGGGCGATCAGGGCCAGCAGCCACTGCTCATACTTGCTGATGGTGCCGAGCAATCGGGACTGGCGCTGGGCACTGGCAGCGGGTGTGAGCACCGGGCCGAGACCATGGCACGTGGGAGCAAAGAATTCTTAGTAACCACCAGAGGCTCGCCCCAATGACAGTGACCGGCGCTCGCCTTGGTCTGACGCCCCTGCTCACCTGCTCCACCATCACACCACAGCCAATGGCCACCATGTTCTGTGCATGCCCTCTTGTGGCCAGCACATATAGCAACTAGTTGTTCCGGTTGTTCCGCTGTTTGATCTATTTGCATATTAGCCTTTTATTATATAGGACAGGATTATTAGCATTACCTTAAACTTTTATTCTCTTGGCCATTGTCACTTGGAAACAATCTATGATACTAAAAGTGTAATATGCTGATTAGGATGGACAGCTGAACGACCTTCCAGATGAAGCTGAGGCTGTGAGGGCTGAGCCCCTTGCACAAATTCTGTGCATCGGGCCCCTAGTTATAATTAAGCTATTTGAAAACTGTGTTGCATAGAAAGGTCCTCATGGCAGAAGTTGATATATGTCCCTCAGATGCAGCCTGTAGCAAGGGCCAAGTATTTTGCATAGAGGTCACCTTAAGTTGTCTTTACAGACCAGATTAGGCAACCATTTTGTGTAAACCAATTTTTTCCAACAGTTTTGTCTTACTTTCAACAGGTCGTCTCGGATGATGCCCTGGTTCACTGGTTAGATCAGTATAATTCATCTGCAGACACTTGTACTCATGCTTATTGGTCAGTATTTTATGTTTCTCATGACATTTTTCAGTGTCATCAAGATTTAATTAAACATGTCTTTACTCTAGTGCTATCTATAAGTATATAAGCACATTATTTGCTGTTTAGTGTGGCTCTCTCAGTCAGCAATGCTTGTAGGATGTGTATGGTTGATTTATTTTTTTAATTGTTTAAAGTATTACATATGTATTCTTCCCCAGTTGACCCTCCCCTGGTTAATTCTTTTATGTGCCCTGACCTGCAGCCTTGGTGATTAGCACGATCTTTAATTGAGCTACCCATGCCTAGGTTTTTAAATTTATTTTTACACATGTAGGTAGATGAATTTACTTTTATTTTTTTAAGTTTGTTTTGGTGTGAGCAGTGTTATTTTTAAAAATAAATATATTTTTATTGATTTCAGAGAGGAAGGGAGAGAGAGAAACATCAATGATGAGAATCATTGGCTGCCTCCTGCACGCCCTGTACAGGGGATCAAGCCTGCAACCTGGGCATATGATTGTGACCTTCTGGTTCATAGGTCGATGCTCAACCACTGATGCTCAACCACTGAGCCACACCAACTGGGCAACGGTGTTTTTGTTTTTGTTTTGAGAGTAAATTAGTGGTGTTAGAAATTAACTTAGGAAAACTCTTTAAGATAAAATATACTAAAAGATTAGCCTACAAAAATCCTAAAACATTTGCTTTGAGTTTTAGCAAGAAAAGTGCCCTAATTCTGTATATTCATCTTGAATTAATACTGGAAAGATATTTTTATTGATGAATTGTGAAAGTAATTTTGGTATGTCTTTTTTCATAGCTTTTAAAATAAATTTATGTGCTTTTATTTTGTTTGCTGAGACCTTTCCACTTACCCAAAATACTATACAAATAACTGGCAGGATTATTTTATAACCTTGCATTAATATAGTAATATCCAAAGTAAACTAATGGATAGAAAATGACACATGCTTAAGTGGATATAAACCCAGTAAGTCAGCCATTGTATAGGGAGTTAGGTCTCAGAAATAAGTAATTTTAAAAATCAGTAGTGGTAGCTCACATTGGAAAGACAATTCAGTATGTTGAAAGAACTGTACTCTAAGGCTAAGGAACTGCCAGTAAAGGCAAGTTATTTTCCACTTGAAATTTGGGTAGACCTTGCAAGCCTTTTGTTTGAATGTGTGTTCATAAATATCCCCTCCTCCCCTCTCTCCTAGGCGTGGCAATTGTAAAAAAGCAAGCTTGGGATTAGTTTGTGAAATAGGTCTTCGTTGCCGCACTTATTATGTATTATGTGGTTCAGTACTGAGCGTCTGGACAAAAGTTGAGGGTGTTCTAGCATCTGTCAGTGGCACAAACGTGAAAATGCAGATAGTTCGGCTGAGAACAGAGGATGGACAGCGGATTGTAGGTGAGTTTTTTTATATTTTCTTTGAGCTCTGGGAAAAAGATCTCATTTTTTTCTTATTTTGCTTCCTATTCCTTAGAATCTTACCCTCTCTTCTGATAGTGGGGTAGAACTTGCTTTATATCTTCCTAAAGAGTTGAACAGAACTTACACCTTTTTAAAAAAAAACTTATTGATTTTTTACAGAGAGGAAGAGAGAGGGATAGAGAGTTAGAAACATGGTTCAGCTGCCTCCTGCACACCTCCCACTGGGAACGTGCCAGCAAGGTACATGCCCTTGACTGGAATCAAACCTGGGACCCGTTAGTCCCCAGGCAGATGCTGTATCCACTGAGCCAAACCGGTTACAGCAGAACTCACACCTTTGAATGGACATTGCTGATTCTGGTTAAAGTTCTGGGATGGTGTTTTGTTATGCTGCTCTTGCTCTCCTTCCTCCTCTTCCTCGGTGGACGTCTATGCAGGCTCTCAGCATGAAACCTGCGCTGAGCCTCTTGCCCCAAGGTTGTCTGACGTCCACTCTGTCACGTTTATTATCCAAGTTGAGATGATGGCACTCAGAGCCACTGCCCAGAGGAGGCACGGGGTCCTGCAGGGCTGGGCTAGCTGTTGCCACCACTTGCTCTGGGGATCCCCCCAGTTCTTTCCCTTTCCCGCTGCTTGGTCTCAGTTATTTGCAGGAACCTTCCTCTCCTCTGCAGATGGGTAGCCTGTGGCCAAAGGCAGTCCATGAACATTTTTTTCACAAAGTATTTTTGGTTGCAAGTTTTCATTTATTTGAATTAGTTATCAACATGTAAAATCCAAAAGCCTGGATTTGCATCTTTTTAAAACACACAGCAGCTTCTCTGGAATATTGAGCCCTCCTGTCTCCACCAGGGAGAAGTCTAGTTTCCTTACCTGGGGCATCTGCTGTCCAGTCTGTAAGCATCTGCCTGCTTCAGTCAGCATTTGAGTTTGTGACCACAGCTCTGTAGTCTTTTTGTTACATTAGTGTACCTGCCAAAGAAGACGGTGTTTGGGAAGCTGCGAAAGATAATAGATAGGAAGGTCCTGTATTTCACTGTCTGTTCTTCTACCCAAGACAGTGTGACATGAAGACACATGTGTGTGCCAGGTATTTGTGGGTAACACTGCTGAGGAATCAGGTGTTTTTGAAAGAGTCATTTTGGTTGTTAGGTATTTATTTAGGTTTTGTGTGGAGTCTTGTTTGTTATACTTAATATTATGCCTGATTGGGAATTTGCTGTGCAGTGTAAAATACTGTGTGGTTGCTCCTCAATGCAACCTTTAAAAATTCTTGTTTCTAATGGCAGGTCTGATCATCCCTGCAAATTGTGTGGCTCCTCTTGTAAATCTCCTGTCAACTTCAGACCAGTCTCAACAGCTTGCGGTCCAACAGAAACAGCTCTGGCAGCAGCGCCACCCCCAGAGCATTGCCAGCTTGAGCAACGCATAAGAACAGACAGGTTTCAACATGGATGTATCTGAAATGCTGTTGAAGCATATCATTTGCATAAAAATCAGGGACAGTTTCCAAAGAATTATAATTTTTTTCAGTTGTGCTCTCTCTAGTTAATTTTTTTGGGAATAAGGACAAACCTGGAATAGATAGCAAAACTGAGAATCAACAGTGCCGATGGTGGTACATATGTCTTTCCTTTTGCTTTGCCCATGGTACTTCCCATATGCTCCTACTTTGGGGGAGCAGAGGGGTGTGTGCGCGTGCGTGTGTCCGTCTGTTTGTTTGTGAGTTTGTTAAAGGCTACGAACCACAATTGGTTTAAAAATGCTTGGAACTTCCCAACTGGCTTTACTTCATGTTCCACAGTGCTCAGGGTTAACGCAGGTCGTCCGTGCCATTCCTGTGGGAGTTCTCCCCGGATGCATGTGTTTTGGGTCTATAAATAGAGAAAATATATATGGGTTTCTTTTTCCAACTTATTAAACACTAGGTCTATTAAAGCATGAAACGAAAGGTTGCACATCACACATTCAGGTTCTTTTCTAGTTTCTGTTCTAACAGTGCATGTCTTTGAAAGCATGCGTAAACAAGATTACCCGATGTCGTGACGGGGAGGAGCATTTGTAGGTGTAGAGCATTGGTCCCTGCATTTTTATAACGTTTATACCTGGGTGTTGCTCCTAACCGGTGACTCCTCTCCCCACCCCCATTCTTCCTATCCCAGGTTTCTTGTTAAAGTGATAAGTACAAACATTTTTTTTGTGTGTGTGTGTAATAAAACTCTTAAAAGTTAATTTTAATGTATTAATAGTATTCCTAATGAGTGCTGCAAAAACGGCTACAAGCCTGCTTTTCTCAAAATTCCCTCAATTTCCTTAACTTAAGATAGTTTTAGAAAGAAGGACAACTCGGCTTCCATTTTGCAAATCATCTTTTCTTACTTTATTACCTTAGTATGTTGGTCGCTCATAAAAAAGGAAGCCATACTTGAGCTGTAAAGTAGACAATGAGGAAACACTTGAGGCTTCTGCTGTATGTTTATTTCTTGTCATTATTGTTACCTAGTAACTTGAATATTGTTTAATGTGTTTGTAAGACATTGTAGAGTTTATCTCAAGCTGTTAAAAATGGTAATGTACAAATGTGAATAGACACTTATCTATAATATGGGTAAGTTTTGTTTCGCCTATAATAGATGTTTTATAAAAACAAGTGAGGGGACAATTGGTCTTTTTGTTTCCCCCCCCTTTTTTTTCCTTTTTCTTTGCTTGCACAGGTTGCACTATTGAAAAACTGAGATTGTATAAACCTGGTCAAAAGCTGCAAGATACCACCATCTTGTAGATGTCAAATAAAAAGTTCTTATCCTAACCAGCAGTGGACTCTTGTTTAGGCCCACCACCTCCAGAGGTAGTCTGACGGGGTTTCTGCAGAATTCGGACGCTGCTCAGCGTGTCTCGGGTTTTAGAATGAGAAGGTGTTGAGGGGTGAGATGCCAGTGCCTGATAATCCTCCGGCTGAGTTGTTTTCCTTTGTAACCTTTTAGACGCCTCAGAGCCAGGTGAGGTAGTGATGGTGGTGGCAAGCTGGGCTTTTGTCCTCTTGTGTTTCTTTCTGCCTGAGTGTGGATGTCAGTTCAGTTGTGTCATCTTTACCACAGGTTTGCTTTCTTTGGATTCATTTATTCCTGATGCCGAAGAGACAAATGGAGAGTAATTTCTGTTCTTTGGCATATTTTGCCCAGTGGATGCAACTTTTTTCTTCAGTCTAGTCCCTATATCTCAGGCAGTGATCCACACGAATGTTGGCCAATCCCTTGTTAGATCAACCCCCAGAATTGCGTCACTTGCAGCAGCGCTTCCCAAGTGTCTGTTTTTAAACTAGTGCCCATGCAAAGGTTAAACAGCTGGGATAGGAAGCCTAACAACCCGGCCCCTCCAGTGTGATGGAACAGCTGGGTCAGGGAGGAAGCGGGACACGGGCTGTAGGCCAGCTTCCCTGTTCTGTGTATGGGTACCGAACAGGTCACCGTGCTTCCCAGGCAGCGTCAGGATGAGGGTTCTTTAGCCTGCAATTAGTGGCCTCATGGTTCATGATGTAATGTTTGCTCCTGGAATAGCTACCTGATGCAAAGGGCAGTCAGATGTTCTGTTCTGGGTAGAGCAGCTTTGTTTTGCTTTTTATAATAAGGTCCAGCAGTAAGGCTCTGAAAACTCAAATAGAGTAAACCTCAATAAGGCAGTACTCAGTAAGTGGAAGGGGGCTGAAGTGCCGTTCGCCCACCCCTACCCCAACCCCCGCATGGGATGGCGTGCCAGAGCCTGCTGCCCATCCCCCTTCCTGGAGGCAAGCATATGACCTTTACACTGTGCCCTTAGCCAAGTCAGCAAGTTCAGGTTGGCCAACTATGGGAAAACCCAGCATTCAAGATCCTCCTCTGCCAGAACATCAAGTCTGAAGCAGGCCATGTATTTCAGGATCTGGATGTCCTGTCTGAACCCAGGGCCCCATGGATCTCCGTGTGAGTCCACTTGGCCTCCGCAATGCCTTTTCTCCCTTTTTAGCAATACAACTCTGAGCACAAAGATTGGCTTGTAAGTCACAGGAGTGTATTCAGAGTTTACAGTGTCCCGAGCTGCTCAGACAGGACCTCGGGGAAATTAGTGTTCCCCTAAGTTAGCACCCTTCGTACTACAAGGTCTGTCTTCGGTTTTGTGGGTTATCCAGATAGATGTCAATGGTGTGAATTCCTAAAGGTATTAACCAAGTACTTTAAACACAACCTGATCAAAAAGTAAATATCCTAAGCAGTTTTCCCTTTTTGCTGCTAAACTGCAGATCCCCTCGTCAGTATCTTTACACCCATATATACGTTATTAGCAAGGTCCTACATCCAAAGCAATGTAGTGCGTGTGTGTATATATATTTATTGCAGTCCAATTGCTTAGCACTTCAGAAACCTTTTTGAGTTGCAACAATGCATCTTTTCATTTTACTTTGCCTCATCCATAAAAGTGAAAGGTCTAAATTACCAAACTCCAGGGAAATAGACTCTTTTAGAGACAGCGTTTTCTGGCTGGAGCCCCTGGGAATTCATTCGCTAATCGATGTGATGCTATTAGACAGTTTGTGGCAGGCTTGACAGGAGAGGGTACCCGCTCAACTTTTACAGTTGTGTAACGGGAGCTCCTCCCCTCCCGCTCCACTTTCCCGCTGAGCAAGAGAGGGAAAAGCCGTAGAACAGAAATGGCGGATGCATCCCAGGTGATAAAAGTAGGAGCAGAGGCCTAGTAGTTTCCCGTCGGGTGCTTTTCTTGATAGGAGATGAAGAGGAAGGTCCCTATCTGAACACTCTGGCTTTTAAAATGTACCTGAGGGGTATTTGATAGTTTCTAAGAATGGTGCTGTGTGAGAGTCACCGTTAGGCTGGGGCCCAGTTATCACGTTTGGTTAGTTCAGGCCTCAGGTAACAGTGGCAGCCACTGGGATGATGGGCGCTTATTGACTCCGCTAACACCACACTCATGCACACACACTGTACACACTTGGCTGCTCGAAGTCTATGCAGCTCACAGTCCATGCCTACCTGGCTGCAGCTGTGAGCAAAATCCATTTGCAGAAATTCCTTATTGGCTGCCAGTGTCTAAAACAAAAGCAGTGTCTTTGAAGGGCATGGATGAAGGAAGCACATCTAGACACTTGCCACTCAAGTTAGCTAGTCATGCTTTCCTGAGTCCTTGAGGTGAAATCAATATCCACCTTCTAATTTTATGTTGTACTTATATATGTGTACATAAGTGTGTATATATAGAAATGTTGAGCTCTTTCGAATTCTGAATGTAAATATTTCTTGTAAATTGAGACCCTTAACCGACTGGTTTTCCCTTCAATCCTATTTATTCTTTTCTTGACTTCCTATACGGGGCATTGTATAAATTTTTCTTTTTTTAATGTAGAAAAGTATGAAAACTTCTTAGTTGAATTTATTCACATATTTTAGAATTCAGTCTTGCATCTTTGCTATGAATTCCAGTGTGTGTTTTGTGTTAATATTTTCCAATATGCGATTGTGTTTTGCATTTTTATTACAAGTTTTTACTGTGTGCAATGCATTGTATTGGGGGAGGGGTGAACTTGAGTGCAATTTCTGATACTGTCATTATATGACTAGTTATGCTCATTTATGTTGCTCTTTGGAAGCTATAGTGAGCCTGATATTTTCACATTAAAAGAAAAACTCTTCCCAAGATTTCCTTTAAGCTCCTCTAACTTCTTCAGTGCATTCGGATCACATGTAGCTCCGCAGCAAACCCAGCCATTTCCAGCCTTGCGCTTTTCAGGCCCGCACCAAACTCTTCACCTGCACCCTCCCGCGGGGGCCGGGGGAGAACCTGCAGACCTGCACACTAGGTGTGTCCTGCTGCTGCTGCAAATGTCCCATGTTTCTCCAAGAATCTGGGCCTGTTTTCTAACCGACAGGGATCATCACAGATGTACTTGCAGTGAGCACAGGTAACATGCGTCAGCTCTCTCCTGATAGAGTTTGGCAGCAGGCGGAGACAAGCCGGGTACTGCCCGTGTCTGTGGTGACAGTGGCATTGGACAGGGTACTTTAAGGAACAGTGTCCTCCTTCCACAGAGAGCAATGAAACTGCTGTGGAGGCTTCCAGGAGCCCTCAACTCATGGGTGGATTCTGTTCTAAGGGTAAGCCAGGCAGTTAACTGAGGAAGGGCTGGCTGTAGGGCCTCCTGCAGTCCTGCCACCCTCATTGTGCTGGTGAAGTGCTCCTGGCTAACTGAGCCACACACCTGGGGGCTGAGCTGGATCAAGGCTTCCTTAATGGTTAGTGTTGCCAGCAGGGAAGCCGGCTGACTTGTGAACCCACGTGGCAGGGTCCGTCACCCAGGAGGCAAGCAGTGGGCTTTTATGAGCATTTCATGGCCCTTTCATTCGTGAACACGTTTCGTTCATTACTGTTGAACTTGGTAGACTTATTGAAAATTTCAAAGTTCTCTGCATTTGGTTAAGTCTTGGGAGACTGTGTGTGTCCTGGAGCAGGCCTGTGGGATATTCTCCAGAATGAATGCCCTTCAACCACTCGCCAGCTGTCCTCCGGTGCCGAGTGGTTGAACTGAGCTTTGCAGCAGCAGCCATGGCCTGTGCAGCGACCTGGCAGGGTGCAGGCAGGCTGAGGCTGTCCCTTAGTGTAGTCCACCAAAGGCCAGCCTGGGAAAGCCAACACCTGAAGGTCACCCCGGCTTCCCCAGCCCCACCCCGGGCCCTTCTTGCTGTGGCAGCATTGTGGCACTGAAGAAGGTAAAGAAGCTTGACCTTCTTTCTGACTCCACCTTGGGGGGCAGAGAGCTTTTTCTACGTAGCACATTGACGTTTCATCATCAGACAAAAAAACCATCCTGTCCATGGTTTATACTGAATTTGCAAACTACTGATGTTATTTTTCAATAACCACTTGTATCTACCATCAACCCCGGGAAGTGGGAAGAGGCCCGAGGTATCTCTGCAATAAAACTTCCACCAGGTTCTACCTCCGCTGAGCAAAGGATACTTTTATACGTAGACGTAGACCTTCCTCCTTCGCTAACCCGACATGGTGCGTCTTGAGACAACACGATGGCATCCAAAGACAATTTGAAAATGAAGATGGATGTAAACTCTTGGCATTGTTTTTCTTTCCTTATCTTTTTTTTAAGTCTCCCCTTTGATATGGTCACTCCGTGTGAATGTCCGTCCACACTGCTCTGATACTGCACTGCTTTCCCCGGCCTTCGTGGTAACAGGACCCACCCAGTGTCCAGAAACGACTGTTCCCACCGCTCTGATGTGTCAAACTCTCCAAACTGGGTCTCATGCAATAAAAATGTATCGGGCAGCATTGAGCGAGGCTGACCTCGCCAGGAAAAACGATCAACCGTGAAGCGTAACAAATTATGTGTCTAGTTGTTGTGGGTTTTCTTGTTTTGTTTTGTTTCGTTTCGTTTCCTTTGGTTTTCTTTGTAAGATTCTTAAATAAATTAAACCAGCGAATATACTTCCTCTTGCTCCGTGCTTTCCTTGTCCGGGTTGTGGGCTGTATCAGTGCCAACACGCTCACCTGGAGAGCGGCTCTTATGTGGCCATGTCCCTAGAGTGAATTGCAGGAGCTGTCTCAGGATGTGGGTGAGATGGAGGCCAGGGCGCGGTGGAGCGGTTAGGACTAGGCCTGAGACAGGTCACTCGGCGTCTTCCCTGAAAGAGGCCACAGAACCAGGCGGCGGAGGACATGGAACTCGAGGCTCTGCTGAAAATCCATTCCTGCTGCTGAGCAGCCAGCCACCCTGGGGCCCTAAGACTGAAGCTCTGCTCAGGAGACGACAAAACAAACCAATGTAGACAAGCCGCAGGGAGTGGCGAGCTCTGGGTGTACACCTGTCACAGTCACTGACTTTCTGGATTCATTTCCACAGCTCTCAGTCCCCTCGTTTTGAGGTGAAGTTACTCTCCTCATAAGCTATAACAGGGCTTTTAGTTTCTCATTCCTATGAACTTGGTACCTGAATTTTTTACCTGAATTTATTTGGCAAGTGTTTAATAAGCAACTGCTGTGTCTAGCGTCAGGCCACATGCTATCCCCGGGTGACTCCTTGTGGGTGGTAATTCAGTGTAACAAGGTCAACAGTGGTCCTGGGAGTGAGGTGGGAGACGCAGGAGAGCTGTGCGGGCACCCACGGGTGGAGGTCAGGAGGACCCGACTGCCCTGAGGAAGCGAGTGGGTGAAGAGGAGTGGGGTGATTTCATGCTAGTGCTGAGCTCTGGGCTTACTGGGGAAGAAAGGAGTTTTGGCTAAGAAGTCTGGTCATCTTACAAGAGAAGTTGGGAATAAACGGGAGAGAAGACAACTCAAAAAAGAGAGGGGTTAGCTGCCCAGGAAATGTCTAGATCCCTTTGCCGTATGTAGGCACCCTCACTGTCACTTTACAGACCAGGTGACGGGCTCTGAGGTCAGGGAGCCAGTAAGGGGCAGGGCCCATCTTCAAGGTGTTCAGGGCCAGGAGTGACTGGTCCCTCTAGACCAGGGGTGGGGAACCTTTTTGCTGCCAAGGGCCATGTGAATATATCATTCCAGGCCACACAAAATTATCCACAAAGGAAGCAGCCTGCTATATTTGGTCAGACATTTAACTCACCACAAATGCCCTGACAGGGCCAGACCAAATGGTTTTGAGAGCCTTACCCAGCCTGAGACCAGATGTTCCCACCCTGCCTTTGACCTGGAGAATGGAGGTGGGAGAGAGGGTTTTCTGAAATTTTCGGAGTTTAGCTTGTTTGTGAGTCCGCTCCGTGGGGTTTGAAATGCTCCAGCGAATCCTATTTGTAGCATGCGACACTTAAGGGAATTTAATCACATTTGTAAATGCTGTTAACGTTTAGGGGAATTTAATCTTGTCAGATACATAAGGTAATTGAGCATTAATTGAAGAGCAAGTGAAAAGGAAGTGTTCTGCATTTTGACTAAAATATTTGTACCTCGAGCTTGAAGACTGAAGGGAAACTTGTTTAAATGTGTAACTTTAACAAGCCGAGTAGTAATAGGAATAAGACATGAGAGACCAGACTTCCTGTACACTCTCCACATCCTGAGTTGTTCGGTTCCTGTGTTTTGTGCATTCAAGTCTGCTGTCAGCCTTGCCACGTGTGTCCTCGGCCCCACACTATTGACGTCCGGGCCGGGCCATTCTTTAGAGTGGGGGGGGGGGGGCCGTCTGTCCAGTGCCGTTGGAGGACATTTATCAGCACCCCTGGCCTGTACCCACTAAATGCCAGTAGGGCACACTACACCACCCCCAAGCTGTGACACACCCCACCCCACCCCCCCCAGTGTCCAGGCATTGCCAACGCTCTCCTGAGGAGCAGTCTCGCCCCTGGTAGAGAACCACTGCCCTAAGCAAGTTAGCCACAAGGAGGCCAAAGAACAGGTCCCTGCGCACGAGTGTGTGTGTGTAGCAGAGGACAGGGCCCAGGAACAAGGGGCACCACCCCTGAGATGTGGGAAGTACAAATGTTAATTGGCTGGGGGTTTAGAGTATGTGCAATTTCCATACATATGAATATTTATCAGCTAGTCATTTGAGAGCAGGATGTAAAGAAGCCATCTGGGGAGGCCTTTAGGGAGAGAAAGTAGGCTTAAAAAATGTGCAAAAATGCTTATTTTTAGAGTCCAATTCTCGGGAAGTCGGCTTTGTCCTCTGAAAGCTGCCCACCCTGGGTGGCAAGTGCACCGTTGGGTTAGGAGACACACGTGACACACTATTGCTGTCAAATCTGTGTTGTAAAGAATTATCAGCAAGGATTAGGCAAAGAGTTGGGTGGATGCTAAAGGAGTTTGCAATACTTAATTTTTGTTTTTGATGGTTGTGGGTTTGATCCCCGGTCAGGGCACATACAAGAAACAACCAATGAATGCAAAAATAAGTGGAATAACAAATTGATCTCTCTCTCTATCTCTCTCTCTCTCTCTCTCTGAAAAAAATCAATTAAAAATTTAAAGATTAAATTAAAAGTTAAAAAATTTTTAAATTTTAACTCCTGTGCAGGGACCTGTTCTTTGGCCTCCTTATGGCTAACTTGCTTGGGGCAGTGGTTCTCTACCAGGGGCGACACTGCTCCTCAGGAGAGCGTTGGCAATGCCTGGACAATAAATAGCATTAGAGATAATGAAATGCTTAGGAATAAATTTAAAGAAGTACAAGACTTGCACACTGCAAACTAGACAGCATTTGTTGAAATTAAGACTTCGTCCGGCCAGCGTGGCTCAGGGGTTGAGCATCAACCTATGAACCAGAAGGTCAAGGTTCAATTCCTGGTCGGGGTATTTGCCTGGGTTGTGGGCTCCACCCCAGTATGGGGCCTGTGTGGGGCATGCTGGAGGCAGCCGATCAATGATTTTCTCTCATCATTGATGTTTCTGCCTCTCTCTCTTTCTTCTCTCTGAAATCAATAAAAAAATATATTTTAAAAAAGAAATAAGACCTAATAAAAATAAAAAGAATAAAAAAAAGAAAAGAAAGAAATAAGACCTAGCCCTAGCCAGTTTGGTTCAGTGATACCATCAGCCTGTGGACTGAAGGGTCCCAGGTTTGATTCCATTCAAGGGCACACACCTCGGTTGCAGGCTGCATCCCTGCCCCAGTCAGGACCAGAGGCAACCAATCAGTGTGTCTCACATCGATATTTCTCTGTCTCTCCCCGCTCCCTTCCACTCTTTCTAAAAATTAATAGAAAAATGTTCTCGGGTGAGGATTAAGCAAAAACAACTACAGCAAAAACCTATACAAATAGAAAGTTATCCTGGGTTCGTAAATTAGAGAGCAGTAACTCCCTAAATTGATACACAAATGTAATACAAGTCCTATCAAAGTCCCAATTGTCTTTTCTTGTGTGGCCAAAAATAAATAAAATTTTAAAATGGACAAGCAGAGTCTAAAACTCATATGGAAATTCATGGGACCCAGAATAGCCAAAACAACCTTGAGAGAAAAAAACAAAATTGGAGCACTCACACTTCCTCTTTTCAAAGTTTATTACTACGAAGCTTACAATAATCAAAGCAGTGTGGTACTGGCAAAGGACCAACATATAGATCAGTGGAACAGAACTGAGTCCAGGAATGCACCCTCATATTTATCCTCAATTGATTTTCAACAAGGGTGTCAAGACCATTAAATGGAGAAAGAATAGTCTCCTCCACAAGTGGTGCCAAGACAACTGGACATCCACATGCAAAGGAATGAATTTGGCCCTACCTCACGCCATTCACAAAAGTTAAGGAAAAACCAATCAAAGACTAAAACGTAAGAATAAAAACTCTTCAACAAAAACCTAGGTGAAAGTCATTATGTCCTCGGACTAGGTATGATACCAAAAGCACAGCAAATCAGAGGAAAAAAAGAAATATTGGACTTTGTGAAAACTGAAAACGTGTGTGTGTCAAAGTGCCCATCATAAAAATGAAAAGGTCATCCAAAGAATGGGAGACACTAAAAAATAGGTTGTCCCTCAAAAATGTATATACAATGTAACAGCTGATAACCCACTTAATTCTCCTTTTCAGGTTTAACTGATTTGAAATAATGGGTG
This sequence comes from Murina feae, assembly GCA_004026665.1. Lineage (NCBI taxonomy): Eukaryota > Metazoa > Chordata > Mammalia > Chiroptera > Vespertilionidae > Murina > Murina feae. The sequence goes on from PVJC01001203.1 coordinate 88,755, forward strand.
AAGTCAGACTAAGCTTTGAACAAAGAAAATGTATCCTAAAGTGCCACTAGACTTTTTTTTTTAATGGGGATACACAAAAGATAAAGTGTATGGTACATGCCCTAGCCAGCTTGGCTCAGTGGATAGAGCATCAGCCTGCAGACTGAAGGGTCCCAGGTTCGATTCCGGCAAAGGGCACATGCCTGGATTGAGGCTCAGTCCCCAGTGGGGGGCGTGCAGGAGGCAGCCGATCAATGATTCTCTCTCATCATTGATGTTTCTATTTCTATCTCCGTCTCTCTTCCTCTCTGAAATCAATAAATTTTTTTTTTAAATCCTTAAAAAAAAAGTTTACAGTACAAAACCGGCAACAGTTGATGAATTGAGGGCACGCAAATACTGAGCGAAATGATCCTTGATGTTTGTGATTTCATTGCTTCGAGTTCACAGCAATGTGTGGACCGGAATAGTGATCAATTTGAAAACAGGCAATGACCAAAAAATTTATTCATTTCTGTAGATTCTTTTAAATAAAAAAAAAAGAACTGTATGTTAATAAACACTGACTTTATAATCATTCAAAGTCCATATACAATTTTTGGGGGGACACTGTGTCTATATCTCAGAAGGAACCAGTATCCTGAATATATAAAAAAAACTTACAATTTAATATAAAAAGAAAACTCAATTTAAAAATAGGCAAAGGATTATAATAGGTGTTTCTCTAAAGAATATATACAAATGACCAGTAAATAGATAAAAAGATGCTCAACATCACTGCTCAAAATGCAGATCAAAAAAAAAAAATGCAGATCAAAACCAGGAAACACTAGTTCATACCCATTAGGAAAATAAAAAAAGTCAGATAATAACAAGTGTCAGTGAAGATATGGAGAAATCGGAAGCCTCGTGCTTTACTAGTGGGAATAATGTACAACGGTGAAGCCAGTATGGAAAGCAGATTGGTGGTTCCCCAAAAAGTGAAACATAAGACTCAGCAATTCCACTCCTGGGTATGTACCCCAGAGAATTGAAAAAATTGTATACAAATGTTCATAGCAGCCGTACTTACAACAGCCAAAAAGTGGAGACAATCCAAATATCCCTCCACTGGTGTGCCCTCTCCCTCCAATGGAATAGTATTTGCCATGAATAAGAGAATAGCAAAGCACGGATACATGTTACGATGTGGATGAACCTTGAAAATACGACACTAATTGGGCCTGGCTGGTGTGGCTCAGATGGTTGGGTGTTCTCCCACGCACTGAAGGGTTGCTGGTTTGATTCCAGCTCAGAGCACATGCCTGGGTTGTGGGCTAGATCCCTGATGGGGCATGCAGGAGGCAGCCACTGATGGATGTTTCCCTTTCACATCCATGTTTCTTTCTCCCTCCTCCTTTCTCTAAAAATAAATACAGCCCTACCCAGTTTGGCTCAGTGGAGAGAGCACTGGCCTGTCAACTGAAGGGTCCCAGGTTCAATGCCAGTCAAGGGCACATACCTGGGTTGCAGGCTCCTCCCTGCTCTGGGCCCTGGTCCGGGCGCGTGCTGGAGGCAACCGATCGATGGATGTGTTTCTCTCACATTGATATTTCTCTCTGTCTCTCCGTCTCTCTCTAAAATAATTTATAAAACACAATAAAATAAGTAAAAAGACTTCAAAACAAAACAAAACATGGTGCTAAACGAAAGAAGCCGCACAGAAGGTCACATATTGCATCATTCCATTTGTATGAAGTGCCCGGAATAGGTACATCCATAGAGCTAGAAGGTAGGTGAGAGGTGGCCTAGCGTAAGGGTAGTGGCAAAAGGACAGTGACTGGATTGGGGACGGAGTTTCTTTTGGGGGTGACCTAGAGTTAGATGGTGGTGATGCTTGCACAACGCTGTGAAGGCACTAAAAGCCATGACGTTGTATACTTTAAAACGGTGAATTTTATGCTAAGTGAATTGGATCTCAATTAAAAACAAAAGGGAAAAATATTTTTCAATGACCTTCGATCAGGACTTAAAGTGAGGGGGTGGGCATCGCAGTAAAAACACAGTAATATGGAAGGAGAGGAGCCATGCCCCGAGATCCAGATTCTGGCCGGGAGGACTTGGAGGTGCTAACAGCTCAGACGTGGTGTGTGGAGCCAGGATTCCTGCCCAGGTGTGTCTGCCCTATGAGCCCTCTGCTTGTAGCCTCTCACCCCGCACTGTCGTCCAATAGGAAAGCCGCCAGCCCTTGTGGTTAATAGGAGCTTGGAATGGGGCCCGTCTGAACTCTGTGAGTGTGAAATACACGCTAGGTTTTGAAGACTTTGTATGATAAAAGATGCTACAAAGTATCTTCATTTCTTTACATTCGTTACATATGGGAAACACAGTGTTCTGGATATAATGTGTTACAATGTATTGAAGACTCATTTCATCAGTTTCTTGTTACTTTCTAAAATGTGACTAACAATTGAAAATTACATTGTGGCTAGGAATGGACAGTGTTACTTTTTAAAAAATATATATTTTATTGATTTTTCATAGAGAGGAAGGGAGAAGGATAGAGAGTTAGAAACATCGATGAGAGAGAAACATCGATCAGCTGCCTCCTGCACACCCCCGGCTGGGGATGTGCTCACAACCAAGGTACATGCCCCTGACCTGAATCGAACCGGGGACCCTTCAGTCTGCAGGCCGACGCTCTATCCACTGAGCCAAACCAGTCAGGGCCAGTGTTACTTTTGAGTGTTGGATCCCTGGAGGGGGGGTGTTGTAGGGGAAGGTGTCATTCATTGGTTGATGAAATAAAATTTCCCCGAGCATCCTTGGCTGGACAAGCCTGAAGTGGATCACAAGGGGTCTGACAGTCTGACTAATGTAAAGATTTGCAAACCACCGTTACCAAAAAGGACGGCAAAGGGTGGGATCTTGTGTGTTTTGATGAGCGTCACCATTTAAGCACAACTCTAGGCGAGGGTTTCGCCGTCAACTGCAGGTGGTGGCTGCTTGCAGTCAGACTGGGGGATGGGCTGGCTGGGCTGGGCTGGGGTCCACGGAGCGGCCAGGAGGGACCAAAGTGGTAAGTAAGGTCAGCTCCAGGGGAGGAGAAACGTGGCCACACTCCTTCTGGTACCCTTGGCGCCTGGAAGTGTCCGGCGCGTAGTAGGCGCTTCTTAAATATTTGAATGAGTTAAGGGGGCACAATTATGTTAAAGGCAAGGGTAGAATAAAGCCAGGGGGAAATTTCCTGGCTTTTGTCAGTTGTCTCCCGGGGAGTCGCAGGCCCCCAAAGGGTTAAAAACCACTTCATACAGACAGGGACGTGGAATTTATTTGAAATCAATGTCAAGAATTGGTTGTTCTGATTCTGGGGAAGAGCCAGACCTCGGCGTCAGGAAGGAGCTACGTGCTTAAAAACACCATTCGCCACCATTTTCTCCAGGTAATTTTCCATCCCCGCCCCCACCGGCCAGGGGACGAAAAGTAATTCCGAAACCCAATCTTGCTGTTTAAAATAACAGGATATCTATAGATTTTTTTTTCAGCGGTAAAATCAGGAAGCTCCAGGCGCCGCCGGACGCGAAGAGGAAGAAGAAAGGGACCCGCGCGGGCGGCCGGCGCCGCCTGGACCCCGACCCCCCAAACTTTGCCAAGTTGCGGGCGCCCGAGGCGCGGGGAGGCGCGGGGCGCGGCGGCGGGCGGAGCCGCCCCGTGACGCCGGGCCGCCCCCTCCCGGCCCGGGCCGGCCCCGCTGGCTTGGCTCAAAGTTTGCGGCCGCCCCTGCGCCCGCCGATGTATGGGTGACATACTGCGGCGGCGGCAGGGCGAGGGACGGCCATATTTGCCGGTGCGGCCCGACCGCCGACAACAAAAAGTGCGCGGGAGCTCGGCGGGCGCACGGACGGGCGCACGGACGCCGGGCCCGCCTCGCCGCCGCCGCCGCCGCCGCCTCGCGGGCCGGGCCCCGCCGCCCCGCCGCCCGGGGGGATGTCGTACAAACCGAACTTGGCCGCGCACATGCCCGCCGCCGCCCTCAACGCCGGTGAGTGCGTCCCGCGGGCGCCGCGCCCCAAGTGCCGCCAAGTTGGGGGCCCGCGCGTCCGGGCACGGTTCCCGGGGCCCCGCGAGGCCGGGGGGCGACGGGCACCGGGTCCCGGCCGCCGCCGCCGCCGCCATGATTCCGGCGCCCGCGCTGCCAAAGTTGGCGGGTGCGCCCCGCGGGGGGCCGGGCCTGGGCCGGGGCCGGGGCGCGGGGCGCCGGCGGCCGCCGCGGTCCCCCCCACGCCGGCGGCCGAGGGATCGCGGGGAGCGTGGCGGGGAGGGCGGGGGAGCTCCCTCGGCTCCTTTTTCCTCTGGCTTCTGGGCGGCTCGGCGAGGGCCCCTGCCGGCGGGAGGCGGGAGCGGCCGGGCCGCTTCGGGCGCGGGGCGCGGGCGCGGTGGGGAGCGGGGTGCGGGCCGGCGCTGGTGGGGCCCCCCGGGCTGCGGAGGCGCACGTGTGCGAGGCCGGACCAGCCGGGCGGGGCGGGCGGCGGCGTGCCAGGGGCACCCGCCCGGGAGGGCGCAGGGCCGCTGGGCAGGGCCGGGCCCCCCGCGGTGTAGGGGCCCCGGGAGTGGGGGGCTCAGCCCGCGCGCTCAAGCAGGGTCCTTGGATCGGGGCGCGCGGGAGGCCGCCTCTGGCGCGCGCGGTGTGAGCAAGTTGGAGAGGAGCGGGGGTCTCCAAGTGCCTGCGGGCGGGGTGTGTATGTGTGTGTGGGGGGCATCTGAGACGGGCTGCACGTCTCGGGGCCCCCAGTCTGGACCTGGGAGGCCTCCTCCAGCCAGAGTCGGGAGGGGCCGCCCTCTCCCCTCCCCCGGGGCTGCAGCCGGGAGGTCCCAGGAAACTCCTCCAGAAGTTGTCAGGCAGCTGGAGGCTGCGCCCCGGGCCTCGCCCCAGGGACCGGGGGAGGCGGGGAGGGGCTGGGGCTCGGTGGAGTGTGGAGGGGGCCAGCTTCGTCCCCTCCCCTGGTCCTTTCTCCTTTAGACGGTTGGTTGGAAACAGACTTCCCCAAAAAGCTCGGCGCCTTCTGGCGGGGGAGGAGGGGCAGAGGCCGGGGGAGCGGGTTGGCCTCCGGGTCAGAAATGCCACGCTGGCGCTGGCAGCTGGCCGCAGGTTTGGGCCTTGTCTCCTAATGTGGACTCCTTAACTCCAAACATCTGCAGCGGGACCCAGAAAGCCGCGTGCAGGCACAGGCACACTCAGGTGAACACACACGCCTTCAACTTTTTGGACACAGACTTAGGGATGAAAAAGGGTTAAGATTCAGGGCATGGATTTGGCGGGGAGGGGGGTGTAGTTGAATGTGGGTTCTGAGCCCCAAGAGCAAACAGGACTATTTTCTCCAATGTTGTCACCTGCTGTGGGGTCTGCAGACCTCAGAGAGACAGGCTTTGTGGGCAGGTAGGCTCCCTCCCTCCTCCCTCCCTCCTCCCTCCCTCCCTGGTCTGTCATCCTGGGCGGGGAGGGGAGTGAGGGTCCTGCGCGGGCCTCGCCCCTGGCGGGAAATCTCGAGCCTGTCCCGGGGTGGTTGCGGCTGGGGCCCCGCACCAGGACCTTTGGGATCTGGGTCGTGAGTGACAGGCACCCTCTGAGGAGCCCTGGAGCCGGTCTGGGCTGCCCAGCACCTGGGCGCGGGTTTTCCTCTTCTGTGGCGAGATCCAGGAGGAGTGCCGAGGTCCCGGGTCTCCGGGTCACGGGTGGGGGCCGCCCCCTGCCCGTGGACCTCTTTCCAGAGCCCCATCTCCCCCTGCCATTTGCATCCAAGATGGACTCTGCACCGCCGCTCCTCGGGCTTCCTTGTCATCATCCCTCATGCCCTCCAGCCCTGCCTCCTGCGCACGGGTTGCCAAGCCACGGCCTGGCCCGCGGTGGCAGCGGCGGAGTTAGACAAAGCCTCGCCTCCCTGCCTCCCTGCCGGAGAGCCCCCCCCTGGCGCCCCAAGTGGCGGGAAGGCCGCCAGCTCCCCAGGCCCCGGCCGCTCTTTGTCTGGCGTGGGGGCGGGGAGGCGCGCCTGGCCCCAGGAGCTGCTGGCCTCCGAGTCCCTCCCCGGCTCGGCCTCCCTGGTCCCCGCACACTGCGCGCATTGTCTGCGGCTCCGAGACGCAGCGCTCACACCCAGTCGGCTTTTCTCCCTGGCCTCGTGCAGCCCGACCTGGGGGTCTGCAGGGAGCAGGGGGCATGAGTGGAACTCCAGGGCCACGGACAACCCCCCCTTCCTCCCCTTCAACACAGAGTAAAAGATGCACTGGCACCCAGTGGGGGTCTCCTGCCCTGAGCTACTGCCTGACTCCCCTCCCCCCCAACCCAAACCGAGCAGTTTCTCCTTCCTCCTCCCTTAGCCCCCAACACCCAACCTAGAGCGGGTAGACCATTGCCTCAAACAGGTGGAGAAACTGAGTCCCAGAGGGGGAAGGGGCTTGTCTGAGATCACACAGCCAGGTGTGGCACAGCTGGGCTGGCTCCTTGGCCAGGCCCTTGCCTGTAGGAGAGAAGACCAAGAGGGTGCTTGGTGGTGCCAGCCCACCTCTGCCAGGGAGCTGGCGTCTTCCAGATGCCTTGAAGTGCTGTGTGAAGTGCATGCCCAGCCCCAGCCTCACCCTGAGCATCCTGGGAGGTGTCACAATCTGTAGTGGTCGGGCGTAGGCTCCAGTTCTGGGGCTGCAAAGCCGGAGCTAACCAGTGCCCACATCAGAAAGTGCAGGAAATTGGGGTTTGGCTGATAGGGTGAGGGGAGCTCAGGGCAGCCATCCTGCCCCAAATCCTGTGCCCTGGGTGGAGGTCACAGCCCCTATGCTGAGCAGTGTGTTATCCTCCCCTCTCTGGAGGCTCAGAGCTGCCCCGAGACCCGCCCAGGTGCCCTCAGAGTGGCAGCATCCATGTGTCCTGACTGGGCATCCCATGCTTTAAAAATCTTATTACTGATTTTAGAGAAAGGAAGGGAGAGGGAGAGGGAGAGGGAGAGGGAGAGGGAGAGGGAGAGAGAGAGAAAGAGAGAGAGAGAGGGAGAGAGAAACATCAATGATGAGAATCATCGATCGTCTGCCTCCCGCATGCCCCACACTGGGGATCGAACCATGACCTCCTGGTTCATGGGTCAACGCTCAACCACTGAGCCACACTGGCGGCCCTGTGTCCCATGCCTGAGCACAATCCTGAGCCCCCGGTGGGTAAATCCAGGACAGGCCTGAGCGTGAACGGATAGAGCTGTCCCTTGCTCCAGGACAGAGGGACAGGCATTGGGGTCAGCCTCCCCTGTGCTGTGTGGCCTGGGGCAGCGCCCACCCTCTCTGGCCTGTCTCTCCCCCTCCAGCCACGAGCTCCTGGGTTCTCTAGGGCCCCTTCCAGCCCCATCAGCCAGAGCTCCTGAACTTCCCCCTCCCTGCCACCCCCCTTGCCCACACTAGATGAGCAGCTGGTGGCTTTGGCCAGCCTGGCACCAGCTGTCCCTCCCCGGGGCCAAGTCTGCAGAGCCCGCTGTGTTGCCTGCGAGAGAGACGGTTTGGCTCTGCAGGCGGCAGGCCGGGGGGAGCTGTTCCTTGGCTGGGCGTGGAGGCAGGCGGGCGGGCAGCTGCGAGGAGGGCTAGGTACATTCTCCATGGTTACCGCTGTTTGTAATTCCACAGGACATCCTTTCCCCGCTAATGGCCACTCGGACGCCATTACAGGTCTGCACGCTTCCGGCTCCTGAGCGCGAGCCGGGGAATTCCCCGCTGCCGGTCCACCCGGTTCGGGAGACGCCCTCCTGCGAGGGGCCTTCGCCCCACATGGTCCCCCGCTGTCGAGGGACAGTGTCTCCGAGAGTTGCAGCCCATAAGTGGGCCCCCCCCTCCCTTCTTTGGGTGCAAGTCATCTGGGCGTAGACTCAGACTCTCACGGGTCCTGTCCCCTCTTTGGGGAGGGGGTGATGGGCTCCGAGGGCGAGGGCTTGTCTGAGGACACATAGGCCGTGGTGGACTCCAGATTCCTGACTCCGTGTCCTGTGCACCCAGGGGTGGAGCTCAGACCCAAACCCTGCCCCGTCTCCCTCCCTACGTGGTCCCGCAGAGGTTTGGGCCCACGGGCTGTCGCAGCCCAGGTGTGAGCCAGCCTCGGTTGCGGGGGGAGGTTGTGGCAGCGATGTGGCTCTCGGTGATCGGCCCCTGGGGAACAGGGAGACTGGCGAGGGTTAGGCTGAGCGGAGCAGCACCTGTCATCTCTGGTTCCGCTCCCGACTGCAGGGATGGGGAGGAGGTCCTGGACCCCAGGAGTGGGGAGCCCAGTGGCCTGCTGGTTACATTTTATGATCAGTCGTCTAGGCCAGGGGTCGGCAAAGGCCAAACCAGAGGGCGGGAGCAGGGTTCTCTGTCCCGTGGAGAGGATAGGCCACTGTTGATGGCACGGTTCCCGGGCCGGGGGCCTGTGGCAGGCCCTGAACCCTCGCCTCCGGGACGGCTGGTCATGGCTACGGGATTCCTGACTGCTCTCTCCTCCACCCTAGCTGGGAGCGTCCACCCGCCTTCCACCAGCATGGCGACGTCCTCCCAGTACCGCCAGCTGCTGAGTGACTACGGACCACCGTCTCTAGGCTACACGCAGGTATGGCGGCGGGGGTGATGCCCAGCGGGAGGGCCGGGGGCTCGGAGAGACAAAGGAGTAGAAATGATGGATGGAAGTCGTCGGAGCTTCCTCAGGTCGAGGACCCAGCTGGACTCACGTTCAGGACCCGAGGCGTCTCAGAGGGTGGCAGGGTGTTTCACGGGGACACTGAGCTGGGATGGGCGATGGGGAGCTCGGTGAAAGATGGAAGCCCTGGGGGCTGTGGTTCTGTTGGAGGGCCACCACCCCATGTATGTCCCTGGTGGGTCTTCTTGTGCCTGATGCCTGGGGAAGAAGAACTGACCTGACTCTGAGTCTGACCTGGAACAGGGGAGCGGGGTCCGGTTCCCACTCCGCCCCACAAGGTCGCAGCCCCAGCAACTAGGAGTCCAGATGCATGTGGTGAGGAGCTGGTGGCCCCTGAGCGAGGCTACTTGGGTTTACACCTGGTTCTGCCACTTCTTAAAAAAATATATATGTATATGTAATTTTATTGATTTCAGAGAGGAAGGGAGAAGGATTAAAAACATCAACGATGAGAGCGAGTCATTGATTGGCTGCCTCCTGCGTGCCCCACACTGGGGATCAAGCCTGCAACCTGGCATGTGCCCTGACCTGGAATTGAACAGGAACCTGGTTCATGGGTTGATGCTCAACCACTGAGCTGTGGCGGTCGGGCTCTGGTTCTGCCACTTCTGAAAACAGGACCCCACCTGGCAGTCTCGCTGAGGCCTAGTTTTCTGTCAAGTGGGGGTCCCCGGGGAGGCAGCCACTTCAGCCTCCGTGAGACGCGACCTATGGGGGGACCTGCGGTTGCCAGCTGCGAGATTCTCTCTCGTGGCCGGAACTCGCCACATTCTGAGGTCGCCGCGGACACTGTCCTTGGGGTGAGGCGGTGGCTCCCGGCCATGCCCCGCCAGGCTGTCCTGTCCCAGGAGGAGAAGCGGGCCCGGGCCCGGGAAAGGGACCGCCTGAAGAAGCGGCGGCGGCGGGAGGATGGGCTGAAGCGCAGCCTGGAGAGGCAGCGCAACGCCCTGGCCATGAGGCGGTGGCGGGAGCAGCGGAAGGAGGAGTGCAGGGCCAGGAGGCGCCGGCAGGATGCTGAAGACCTGGCCCAGGAGAAGAGGAAGGACCTCGAGACTAAGCAGCAGAGGCAGCAGAGGAGGAGGGAGGAGCAGGCGAGGGCCTCCAGAGGGAAGGCCGGTCCTGGTGCCACTGGGGAGGAGGAGGTGGCAGTGGAGGGGGAGGAGGAAAAGGAGGAGGAGGAGATAGGGGATGGAGCAGGAGGAGGAGGAGGAGCAGTAAGAGGAGATGGAGGAGGGTGAGATGGAGATGGAAGAAGAGATGGAGATGGAGGAGGAGGAGGAGATGGAGATGGAGATGGAGATGAAAGAGGAGGAGATGGAGATGGAGCAGGAGATGAAGATGGAGCAGGAGGAGGAGATGGAGATGAAAGAGGAGGAGATGGAGATGGAGATGAAAGAGGAGGAGATGGAGATGGAGCAGGAGGAGGAGGAGA
>PVJC01001204.1:0-98626 GCA_004026665.1 Murina feae
AGCCAAACCAGCTAGGGCTTTCTTTTTCTTTTTTTTATGTGCCTCAGGCATGAAACAGCTCTGGCCACCAACATAGGTATCAAGTTAGGATGAACTAAGGACTGTACATCTGTTTTGCCCCTGATTGATTTAAGAGCAACACCACCAATTAGGTGTCTTCTTACCCATTGCCAGAGGGTGGAGCTTTTCTTCTAAATTTTAGGTAAAAATAAGATATTACACATAAAGCTTGTAGGCCTTATGCTTGCCTGCATGGCATACATTTACCTGCTTATCAAGGGTGGAACCATCTAGTGAGAGATTGATGTATACCAAGTTCACCACACTGATGATCAGAGTACCAGTTTTTAAATTTACCCAGTGAGCCATGGAGTTGTAATGTGGTCTGAAATGTTCTACTGTGACTAACAACGTTCTCTAACTGAAGATAGGTCTTCAAGGAAAGCCAAGTCAGAAGAAGAAATTTGCTTAATAAGAATGAAATCAGAGCAGGAATGTTGCGTGGTAACAGGCTAAGGCAGCCTTATGTATGCGCTAGGGGGCTTGGTGCATGAAATTCATGCACGGGGGGAGGGTCCCTCAGCCCAGCCTGCACCCTTTCCAATCCGGGATCCCTCTCGAAATCCAGAACCATTGGCTCCTAGCTGCTTACCTACCTGCCTGCCTGATTTCCCTAATGCTCTTCTCTCCTGGCCTGATCCCCCTAACTGCCTATCTGTGCTGCTATCCTCCTGGCCTGATTCTCCTAACTGCCTATCTGCTCTCTCCTGGCCTTATCGCCCTAACTGCTTATGTCTTTTCCCCTCCTGGCCTAATCGCCCTAACTGCCTGACTGCTCTCTCCTCCTATTCTGATTGCCCTAACTGCCTATCTGCTCTCCCTTCCACTCCATACCCTTTGGACTCCCAGCATAGGTGTGATGAGAGCTCTCTGCCTTGGCCCCACCCCAGTCCTGATTGGTCGTTATGTGATGTGTCCCAGCCAGTTTGCATATTCCTCTATTATTAGTATAGATTCTTATAATTAAGGCTAGATGTGGGGTTCAGGTTAGGCTGAGAGATAGAAATTGTGACTGAGAAATTCATCAAGCAAATATGAGTGGCATCCAGGTGCCTGTGGTGTGACAGCCAGCTTGCCATCTTGTTAAATACCTTTGCCTTACTGTGCATGGTGCACCATTCTATTAGAAACTTCTGTGTGGATAACTTGCTTCTTTCTTCACTCTCCTTCCTTCAGGTCATCCATTGACGGCTCCTGCTGTCCTCCTCCTCCTTTGTCTAATTGTTATTTCTCTGTCTTCTTTCCATCCTGACTCAGTTCTTGCATCTGTGGTGTAACATGTTTATACAAATTCTGTCCTTGGGATAGTCACTCCTTTTAGCCGCATTCCTCTCTTTCCAGATGCATGTTGAATGACATGTCCTGCTTTCCTTGTGCTTGCGATTGGTAGGGCTAAATGGTGAGTTCTGGCCTTTGGATTATGAACAGGAACAACGCCTGTCACTTCTGGGCTAGTGCATTTAATTGCTAGTATGAGACCCTTCTTTCCTCCGCTACAGCGACCAGCAATGCTCTAGGTGGGTGGTTGCTCAATAGTCAAAGTGCCAGAGAGTGAGATGACACTGAACAGAATTCCCAGGAAACTCCATTCATAATTTGGATGAGAAAGAAACCTTTGATATGTTAAGTCCCTGTGATTTGTGGGTTGTTTGTTCTGCGGCATAATCTACCACTATCCTGACTGAAACAGCCTTCTACTTTTTTTCAAACTCTTCACCTTGTCTCCTGATGAGTTTATCCAAGATTATGGCTTTAAGTTTATCCTCTAATCCAGTGATTTTCAAACTTTTTTTTACCTCATTTCACACATAAACTAATCACAAATACTTCAGAACGCCAAAAAATATATTCTTTTGCTGATCTGATAAAAAATAAAAAGGTATAATTTTGATTCATTCACATTGGAGGGCTACTGTTGTGCCTCTGAATAGTCAGATATTGTATGTTTTAAAAATTCTTGCAATACACCAGTTCACAATCGCTGCTCTAATGAAAGGAATTCCAAGTCTATTGAAGTAAACTTAATTGATCCCCTGAGCTCAGTTTTCTTGTTTCCTTGTGACACTTTCAGTGCTCACAAGAACCTCAACCTGAATATCCTGCAGTTATTTCAGATTCACCATGCCCTCTAAAAAACTTACCATCTTCTTTCCCTAGGTTGCCAGTTGCTCCTCTCTTCTATTGCAAATTTCAGTTAATAACACCATCTTTCCAGATTCGCACTGCATTTGAACCTTCGGAATGTGCCAATTCTCTCTCATTTGTTAAGTGAGGCCAAGCCTTACCAGTGGAAGGCTCAACAGCAGAGACCAAGTTCAAAGACAAAACCCAGGAACCAGAGGCACAATACAGTTGTGTCCATTCAAGTTCCTACAGATGGTTTTTCTTAAATTCTTCCAAGTGTGAAAATGAGGTTCTCACTTTCGTTTTTAGACCGTGGGGATTGACTTTTTCCTCCATTGGTTTGCCGAAAGCAAAAGTGATTATCTTCACCATCAGCTGCCTAAAAAGATGAGATTATTCTTTTTCTTCTTTTTGCATTAAAAGAATACTTAGGAAGGTGGGAAGAGATCAACCAAAGAACTTGTATGCATATATGCATAACCCATGGATATAGACAATAGGGTGGGGAAAGCCTAGGGTGAGGGACATATGTAATACTTTCAACAATAAAGATTTCTTTAAAAAAAAAGAACACTTGTAACAACAGGATTACAGTATGTGTCAAGCATACTGGCTGCTGCAGGCTCCATAGACTGGTGGATTTTCTGAGCATCACCTTCTCATCTCCATTACATAGTCTATGAAAAGTTAGCATTGGCCCCTGAATGCAGTCAAGAAAGGGAAATCAAGGCCAATGTTTGGGTGGTGAAGTAACATCCAATCTATGGTCTTTGAACCTGTTGTCTCCACCCCAGGTTCAGTATTTGTGTCTGCAGTTTTATGGCTATTGCGGATCTGGAAGGCTGCTACTCCAGATGTCACCAGGCCACTTATTTATTCATCAAAGCAAGCCATGATCAAATTGTTCCTTCCATCATCAGCAAAAAAGGAAAGTGGGATGAAGTCAATCTTTGGCTACATTGCAGGAGTCAGAAGTATATTTGGGATTGGCTGCTGCATTTGCATTTTAGATTATAATCACAAGAGGAGAATAGGGAGTTGGAGTACCATGCAAAGAACAGAGGGCCCAGGGAACAATCCATGCTGGCCTTCAGAAGGCAGTTCCTCAGGAGCTCTGTAGGTTGAGAACCCAGGGCTAGGTGGATATACCATACCAAGCACTTACAGAGGCAAACACCAACATTTTGTGGGAGCCTAAAGTCTGAAGTCAAAGCTGTAGAACCACGCATGTGGAGAGCAAATCAAGGTCAAGCTGTTAGTGTTGCTACCGGGGAGCTGATGCCATTCTTTTCCCTAATTCGTTGTGACCAGTTTTCTCTCTCCTGTCTGCAGTTTTAAGCTTGAATGGCAATATTTCTGACAACTAACATAAAGAAGGGAATGGGGTTGGGTCGGACTTGCTGTTTATTATGTGATTTTTTTCACTCAATCTCCCCATTTAATTGTGGTGACTCACTCCACTGTGGCTGTCTGTGTCTGGTGTTCCAGAGTCCAGAACACATCTGCACAGCATGAGCACAGGGATTGTGGTTGCTTGGCCACAAAGAGCTGGTGAAGGAACCTGGGAGATTGCTCACTTCTTACAAAACTTGCAATCAGTCATTTGCCCTATTTTCAAACCTATTTCTTCTTTCAGAAGCACCTGGCATCAATTCCTGAAACTTTCTGGGGATTGAGGCATGAACTGGTTTGCTTCTGGTTGATCCTCCTTCCATACCCACTTTCCTTCCTCTCCTTGGATTTCCATTTCCAAAATATTGTGGCTGTCGTCTCCTATTCTCTTTTCTTTGTTTTTGTAGATTCAAGTTTTCTTTTTTTCTTTTAATGTTTTAGAGAGTTTGGGAAGGGAAAGGGACATCTGTGTATAGTCTTTCATGCTTACTGGAAGTCCACTTATTCTTTCTTCCAGTTTTTATTGTGTTTCTCAGATGTGTCTCAAACCCATTAGGTGCTCAATACAAAAGCATACCAGTTATTTAATGATAAAGTGGCTTCTCTGACCCAAGAGGAGAAAAAAAGTTGGAAATTAAAGTTACCCTGCATAAAGATTCCCATAAACAGATAATGCAACATTTATCCAAATTCCTTGTCTTGCATTCATTCAAAATCGAGTGAGCAGCACCCTCAAGCTTCATGCTGGCACGGGATAAAACGATTAGGAATCTTAGAGCTGCTCCTGGTGGATTTGCATTTCTTCACAGGACTCACGGCAGTTCAATCACTGGCGTACATTGACCTTTTGCCATAGGCTGGAGTGACGGAGAGGAGCGACTGTCTTTTTATAGTGAGAAAACAGCTGTGCCATCATTGCCTTTGCCAGGAGAGAGAGGAAAAATTGTCAGGGGGTTGTTTGTCATTGGCAGGAACAGTGAGATGCTGGGGCAACACAAACTATTCCAGAGGTACAGACTCTTCTGTCTGTTTCCAAGAACTGGCTTAGCTTCAGCCACAAAGACCCTGGTGGAGGGTCTGAAATCCCTCTTTTGCCCAGCCAAAGCACAGCCTTTACCCAGAATATTTCATGATGCCAACGGATGGTTTCCAGAGAGGAATTGGGAATTGAGTTGTGCTCTGGTTTCAGATGGTTCTTTCTCATGCCTAGCTACCCAAACAAAGGCAGTGAGCCCGCAGCCAGATCTTACCAGCATACCACGTGGCAATGTGCAGGGCTGTGCCGGATTGAACTGCTCCCACCGTTCCAGGACTGTTTCTCTACACCTCCTGTCTTGTATTCTGGCAGCTCTCTCTTCCTCACCCCCGTCATCCCCAAGTCCTCAAGTGCATTCGTATTATAGTTTGGAAGGAGCCTGACCCACACGGATTGGCAGTGCTGTAATTGGTGTTTACTCACCTTTGCCTCTTTTCTCTCTGCGTTTGATCATTCTGATAATGACAGCTTACTTTCTCTCCCTTTACCACCAGGAAACAAAAAGAAATTCTTAAAAAAAGTTGTGCAGTTATATTTAGTTTTCTAGTGTCTGCTAGGGAAATAAAATTCACATTTTAAAATATTTTCCCACTTCCATTCCCCTCTTCCTCCCTCCTCACCCAAACAGTCATCACTGAGGGGAAACATTCATGTTGAGAATTGTTTTTCCCCTCAGAAGGTTGTTGTGACTACAGTGGCAACATCCTTGAGAGCTGAAATGTCAAAACATTGATGTTCTTATTTAAGACCTTCATCATTGTCATCATACTTGGTGACTGCATTTGCTAGACTCTATTTATATGCATGTTTAAGTGATATTTCTCAGGATAATATTCACAAGGGTCTGGGGTTCCCGGAATGAAAAGTGTTATGTAAACTGAAATGCTTACCCCCTGGCAAAAGGTACCCTCCACTGCGCACACCACCTGGTTCTAACAGCTCACATTTGCACCGTGTTTGTAGTTCAGAAAGAATTTCCATGTACATTGTTTCATGTAATCCCCCTGATAACATGGTGGAAAACACACCAGGGACACTGTGGCTCCAGGAATCATCCCGCCCTGCAGCCACCAGGCAGGTGTGCCTCTGTACCTGGTGCACTGCTAGCTTTTCACAGCTGTCACTGTGCAGCTCCATAGCATCTAGTCCCAGGTGGTTCCGTCTCAGAGAAGAGTCAGATTAATAGAGGCATAAACAAGCACAAAATAATTAGAGGAATTCTTTTATTTTCTTGTGTCTCCTAGGGAGGAAAGCCGGGCAGGTAATTAATTACAGGGTCTCTTTGGCAGACTCAGGGAGAGGGGAAATGTGTGTATACTGCAAAATTAATAAAACTAATTCCGTCACAACCATGTAAACATTTTAGTTAAGGATACATACAATTAGGGCAGTTTCTATAAGATGGATTGGGTGTGTCATGTGTGTCATGTGATATACCATAGATGAGGATATGATTTTTTGTGAGTGGGAAGAATGCATTGTTGAGCCAGTGGCGAAGAATAAGAAAGATCTTTGTTTGCTGGGACATACACAGCCTTTGAACTGAGATTTGATAATAGAATATTTCAAGGCAGTGAACAGTTTCTGTAGAAGAGCATCCTTCTAGAGGAGAAGAACAAACTATACTGTAAGAATTGTGGATGTGATTTGATTTCTTCAGAGGTCTTGCCTAGAAGTCTAGTTCCTGAAGGAATACCTTAAATGCAGACCTGTTAATAAACCCAGCTGTAGATGGCCACGTCACGTGTGGAATAAAACACCGGCTTTTGAGAAGAGCACAGGCCTTGGACAAGCTAGACCTGAGCTTGAGTCCTAGATCCCCCAAGTACCAGTTTACGACCTTGGGCAAACTTTGATTTTTGTGAGTCTCCATTTTTCTATGTGAATATCCATGAATTCACAAAACAGTCGTGAGGATAAAGTGGGATAATACGTGCAGCTCCACAGGCGGTGGCATTTACACTGTGGCTTTTCGTCTTTCCCCTTCTCCACAGAACCCAGGATAGAGACTCAGCTCAGGTCCTTTGTCTGTTCCCCAAAGCTCCAAGTTATAAAGGCTCTCAATTTGTTGCAGCTAGTGTTTATTCATCACAACCTTCATTCCAACCCACATCCAGGTCGATAAGTTTGCCCAACTGGATGAATATTACAAAGAGCATTTAAAAAGCACTGTTTTGGCCAATCAAATGACAGCTGATAACATGGCTCAGAATCTGGCTTGTGTGAAGGATGATAGATAGGAATCAACTTTTCATTTCTCATGCAACAAAGGAAAAAAGATTGTGGTTTTATCTGTTACACATGTAAATCACTTATCTGTCTCCCGTCTAAGAGTTCTGGGGTCATATTTATGGACGGGGGGTGGGAGTAGGTAGGGAGGAGGGCGATGAATGCACTTCCTAGAATCTGAAGTGAGAATCACACTCGCCCTGAATTTCTTTTTATTTGTATTACACTCACCATGGGATCCCTGGTGCAAAGGGAACCGATCTTTAGAGGTGTTCAACTGACCATCCTCCCACACACAAGACATCTCACGAAAATAGACTCACAAAAGGAATTACAACAAATGTGAGTGTGAGCTGGTATGTTGGTGAAAACTTCTTGTTAGAAAACAGAACTCTGAACACATCAGCTCAGGCAAAACAGGACATTTATTGACTCCCATGACTTGGAAGTTCAGGGATGCACTGGATGTCAACCCCAAGGGAAAAGAGGTATTCTGATTACTCTGGCAGGAAAGTCCCAGGGAAGGGTCTGCTTATAAGTGCATTGATGGACTGGCAAAGGAAAATTGCACGATTGAACATCATATTCTATTATTTACTACAAAAATCACTTGGTGGTCTGGGTGTTTATCCTTAAATATCCTTAAATATAATATGTTTTCTATTCCTTTTTCACTAATCATGACTCTGCTTCTATCAAATGCCTGTCTTTGAACCTTTCGCCATGACCAGAGTGACGAGAATATTGATTGGTCAGCCTGGGCCACGTGACCACTTCGCACTGGGAGGAGGGGGGTATCATTTTTCACGGATCCATCAGGATCACAGGAACTGGAGAGGATGCAGAGGCAGAGATGATATGTCTACTACACCCATCCCTGTGTTGTACCTTATCTGTTGAGAAATGTAATTGTTGTGACTAAAATGATTCCCTTCGGCTTAGATTCAATCCTTTTCCTCTCCACCAGCTAGTCAGAATCCTTTCATAATTCTCCCTCAATAGAAAGCAACAATTAAACAGTTAAAGATTCCTGAGAAGTTACATTATTTCATAGCCTTTACAAATTTAGCAACAAGAGAAACAATCCCCATTTCCATTAAGTTTTCCCAGGTGGCATTTCTAAGTCTTTTGCCATCTTCATAGATCAGATAGACAGTATTTTCTTTTATGTTTCTGCCTTTTTCTAGTTCAGGATTTCAAATGGAACTGATGTGAAGGATATAGTATAGGAAGGATATTGGTAAGAGAATATGAATTTCAGGGTCAACTGACTTGTGTTCAAATCCCACTTCAACCTCTTGCTTAGGGAAATGAAAATAAAGTTGCTATTTTTTTCATTTATCATATGGACAAACATAGTAAATATTGACATGATATATATCTGGGTGTTTTGTTTTTTTCCTGCCTTGCATCAATTTCTTCAGCTCCTTTGCAACAATATTATGTAAATTTTGCATCAAACCTTACCTGAGTCCACGCATCCTCTTAAACTGCTCAGTTATTGAGCCAATGGATTCCCTTTTTAAAAAATACTCACCCAAGGATATGTTTTTTTGTTGTTTATTATTATTATTATTATTTTCGTTTTAGAGAGGGAGGGAGACAGAGAGAGAGGGAGGGAGGAAGGGAGGGAGGGAAGAAGGGAGGGAGAGAGAGAGAGAGAGAGAGAGAGAGAGAGGAAGAGACAGACATTGATCGCTTGCCTCCCATAAATAAATTCTTTATTTTTACTCTCAACTTGTTTGTGAAAAGAGTTAAATCAGAAAACCAAGAACATTGAAATGCCTAAGTCCAGAATGAGTCCAAATATTTGGCCACATAGAACATTATCAACTTTAAGGGTAGGAGTAATAAAGGCTTTTAAATGAGTCTTTAATTTATAAATACAATAGGCATTATTTTATGGGAAAACAAAGGCTGTAGCATCAGTAAAGGTCTGCAATGTCTCACTTTTGAGGATTCAGTTCAGTGTATTTAAGGTAACTGAAGGTGACAGCAAGAGTTACAGAGATAGGCAAAAATTCACATTAAAAAACTTACTGTGTCTCTATTTACAATAACAGTGGCCAGTATGATTCCAGAAGTTAAAAGTGATTTCAAAACTTATGACTTCAGCTTGGCAAACGGCTCAGACTCCAAATCTTATTCCTCCCTATTAAAATGTGAGCCCTTGAAAAAGGATGTGTCTGTATGTATAGATATATGTATGAAAATAATCCGGTGATCTTTGGAGTTGCCTTGGTGTTCTCTCTATATCTGTCTTGATATGACCATGGAATTAACTTCATGGAAAGGATTAGCCAGCTTCTTGGTCTAAGGCTATGCACAGGGATCATTTGTCCAAGGCTAGAAAGGTACCAACGTGATATTAACCGTTCGGAGAGAAGGAGAAGATGAGAGCTTTTCCTGGCAGTCGGTAGCTAAAAATCAAGAGATTATGAGAAAATGACACAATGCAGCCTTTCTTGTCTTTTTCTTTTCGCATTGGTTCTGGTGAAAGAGGACATTCCTGCTTTTGAAATTTCTTTCTACGCTGGGCAAGTTGATGCAGAGCTTGATCTGCACTCAACTTAACCTTTGCCGGCCCCTCCATGTAAGTCAACTTCAGATGTGTGCTCACTGCTGTCCTTCCTGTGTCACCTGCCTTTGATCACCCAGATCTGCGTGGTTACCAGTTAAAATCATTGGAAATGCATCACAATCCTTTTCTCTGAGAATCTGTCTTTGAAACTTACAGATTTCTTCAAAACTGCCTCTGTGACTGAAAAGACCAACAGAAAAACCCTCTCCTATGTTGTTTCTCAGAGCTCCCGCTCTTCTTGTCCTGCTCTGTCTGTCACACACTGCTGTGTGTAGGGATCCTGATGGTTGGATCAGAATCCATTACAAAATAGGACTGGGTGGGCACCGACTTGCCCACACTGCCCCACCAGCCACCACAATCTGGTACTTCTGACCGAGCTATACTGCCAGCTGGCATGGCTATGAGGATGCCACCTAGTAGCCACCCACCCTAGGCCTCTGCCACGTCTAGTAGCCATCCACCCTAGGCTTGGCTCTGGAGATGTGTGCAGCTGGTGGGCTGTAGGTAAGCAGCCAGACAGGAGCCCCCAGGGCCTGGAGCTGCCTAGAAGGCCAGTTCATGAGGTGTGGTGCTCTGGCTAAGTCCTGCCTGAGGTGGAGAAGCAGGGTGACCATGGGCTAAGGGCAGCATCAGCCTCGGGGCGTGCTAATCCACACATCTTGGCAGTGTCTCACAGAGTTTTATTTATTTATTTTTAAATATATTTTATTGATTTTTTACAGAGAGGAAGGGAGAAGGATAGAGAGTTAGAAACATCGATGAGAGAGAAACATTGATCAGCTGCCCCCTGCACACTCCCCACTGGGGATGTGCCCACAACCAAGGCACATGCCCCCGAACGGAATCAAACCCAGGACCCTCCAGTCCACAGGCCAACGTTCTGTCCACTGAGCCAAACTGATCAAGGCTCACAGACTCTGTTTTAAAAGGGTAATCCAGAATCACTACGATTCTAATGTGATTCCCAGATTTCCAAATTTAATCCAAGTTTCCTTAACTCTTGCTCCATAAATAGGCACAGTGGAGCTCAGTGCAGGTAATGACCAAAAGTTTTTGGCTTTTGCCCCAAATTGTATGAGTCGGCAAACACTGCTCTCAAGTCCTGTCCACTGACTGAAAAGCACCTCAGTGGTCATGTCTCAGAACCATCACTGATGCCAGGGCCTGGGATGGCAACATGGTGCTCTCCAAGTGATACCTAATATGCTGAGCCTGACTGCACGCCCTCGAATCTTCTCTGTGTTGGATCCATACAGCAGTGAAGAGAAGACCTCTCTCCCCATCTGGGTTACAAGTAATTCCCAAGTCCAATGCGCTGGGAGCAATATCCTCAGGTTTCCTTTAAATCAATCACTCAATAAATTTGATTTCAGAGGGGAAAGGAGAGGGAGAGAAAGATAGAAACATTAATGATGAGAGAGAATCATTGATTCATTGATCGGTTGCCCCCTGCAGGCCCCCTACTGGGGATCGAGCTCCCAACCTGGGCATATGCCCTTGACTAGAATTGAACCCAGGACCCTTCAGTCCGAAGGCTGACATTCTATCCACTGAGCCAAACCAGACAGGGCTTCAGGTTTCCTCTTGATTCTGCCTGCAGTCCAGAGAGAGCAGGTCTAGTTCATGGCCAGGGAGATACATAAGGCCTATCCAAAACCCATCATTTCATCTCTATCTCTCAGACACTTGTCATACATACCTTCTCTACTAGCTTCCTTCCAAATAGCCCCATAATTCACAAAGCCCCTTCCTTGTGGTTATTCAGTTACGGCCTGTCCGTTTGTCTGACTCATCAGGAAGATCTGAAATTTAGCAGTGGAGGTATCTTAGACTTAAATGGAGTCCTACCATTTTCCCTGCCACATTATTATCCTGAGGCAGTGAACTTCATAACTAAAACACCAACCTTTAAATAGAATGGAACATCAACAAAATCCTTCTTGTTATATACTTTGATTCCAAATGTGACTTACGGTTTTCAGAACTCAGCAGCCTCTGCTTACCAAATAAGGTCATATTTCCTTTTATGATCTACAGTAAAATGGCCCGAAGTCCCCATCCTCTGAAGACCCGTCCTCTCCTGGGCTTTCCTCACCAATGAATTCTGAGAGTTAAGAGGACACTCACTTGCTCTACATGTCTGTTCTCCTGGCCGAATTTGTCAGCCATTCCCACAGAGTGACCTGCTTCTCTGCATCCCTTGATCTCCACATAGATTTGCAGGTGTAGAAGAGGACTATGAACTGGATTTAATCCATTTGGTAATCACAGCCCTTAGAGGGTTTTATTTTATTTTATTTTTTTTTATTTTTTGCCTTTCTAGTACTTTATTTTTTAAAAATTTGTTTTATTGCTTAAAGTATTACAAAGAGTGTTAAATAAGTCTCCATTTTTCCCCTTGACCTTCCCTCCTCCTCCCCCCCCCCGTGTCTTGTGCCCATTGATTATGCTTATATGCATGCATACAAGTCCTTCCGTTGACCTCTTAACTCCCCCTCAACTCCCCCGAGCCTTCCAGCTGTAGTTTGACAGTCTGTTCAATGCTGTTCTGCCTCTGTATCTGTTTATGTTCATCAATTTATAATGGTCTTTATTATCCATAAATAAGTGAGATCATGTGGTATTTTTCTTTCATTGGCTGGCTTATTTCACTTAGCATAATGCTCTCCAGTTCCATCCATGCTGCTGCAAATGGTAAGAATTCCTTCTTTTTTACTGCAGCATAGTATTCCATTGTGTAGATGTACCACAGCTTTCTAATCCATTCATCTGCTGATGGGCACTTAGGCTGTTTCCAAATCTTAGCTATGGTAAATTGTGCTGCTATGAACATAGGGGTGCATATGTCCTTTCTGATTGGTGTTTCTGGTTTCTTGGGATATATTCCCAGAAGTGGGATTGCAGGGTCAAATGGGAGTTCCATTTTTAATTTTTTGAGGAAACTCCATACTATCCTCCATAGTGGCTGCACCAGTCTGCATTCCCACCAGCAGTGCAGGAGAGTTCCTTTTTCTCCACATCCTCTCCAGCACTTGTTGTTTGTTGATTTGTTGATGATAGCCATTCTGACAGGTGTGAGATGATACCTCATTGTTGTCTTGATTTGCATCTCTCGGATGAGTAGTGACTTTGAGCATGTTTTCATATGTCTTTTGGCTTTCTGAATGTCCTCTTTTGAAAAGTGTCTATTTAGGTCCTTTGCCCATTTTTTGATTGGATTATTTATCTTCCTTTTGTTAAGTTGTATGAGTTCCCTGTAAATGTTGGAGATTAACCTTAGAGGTTTTTAAAAAAGATGACACTAGTTACCCCAAGGATGTTTGAGGTGGGTGATAATTGGACACTCCCACATAACCTCTCTACCATGTTATAGTGAAAGCCAGTCTCAGACCAGAATCTGCTACGCAGCAAACATGTGCTGAACACACATTCACTAACAAGCAGGCACAAAACAGCTCACACTATCTCTTCTGGAAGCTTGATGAAATTACAAGCCTCTGGCTTTTTGGATGGTTCACTGAAGACAAAAGCCAAGGCTACAGAGGCAGGATCCTGTCACCCTTTCTGTCGCTATCAGACAAGGATAGTTCACATCATTGGTCATACTCTGGGGTTGCACATAGAGCCTTTTAGCAATAATCGAGTCTCCCTGGGGCTGTTGGCTGATGAGTTCCCTGGATTCTGACACCGTAATTGTGCAAGGGTAGAGATATCTTAGCCAGTTCACATATTAAAAATACTTTTTTAAGTAGCCTTAGAAACATCTTCATTATGAGTGTTCTTTTTATATTTGACAATGAATACTTTTAATTTCACTAATAGGAGCCCATTTCTGACATTTTTTGCTGATCAACACATCACTTTCCACCATGAAAACTCTTTTTTGACGTTCTGAGTGCAAATTGGCAAAGTTGGGACAATTGGCTGGTATGCAGATGGCAGAAGCAGCAGAGGATGAACTGTAGATGAGAGTGCTCCCTGACCCCTCGGTGCCCCAAGAGTTAAAGCTGAAACTAACTGGCTTATCTATAATATCTCACAGTCTGTTTGGAAAGTTTTAAAGTCAACTGCTGACATTATTATAGGTCCCTGAGCTTCAAAGCCGAAGGCCACCAATCTCTTGGATGTCACAGATTGACTCCTGGACCCAGACAAAGCAATTACAATAGTTGGATGTTTTTCAGACTGCAAATGATGATCCATTAACAGGTTGTAATGAATTCAGTGGGACATGACCAACATTAAAACAATGATATAGGATATATAGAAATATCAGCATTATATGAAATAATGATAAGTATTGCTTCATGAAACTTTTGTTTGTGTTAGATATTTCTGGCATGTGTTTACTAGAATATTATGTAAAACATGAAATATTCTCTAAAATGTCTTTAAAAAAAAGTGTACCAAGAAAGTTGTGAACGAACTCAAGTTGAAAATACATTTCAAAAGGTTAGTGTTATTTATCCTTTAAATACCACTTAGATACCAGTGGTCCTACTCTTCTGGGGCATTGTTCTGGCTGAACAGGTCCCACTTACATCAATGGGCAGGACACTTGGCATCTTAATCTGCAATATTATTCAGGTTTATGGTGACTTCACTACAGTTGCCAAGGACAATGGATAGGCACTTGCTTTACACAGGGTGGGGCAAAAGTAGGTTTATAGTTGTGAGTACATGAATGTTTATTCTTGTGTGATTATTTATTAACTAGAGGCCCAGTGCACAAAAAAGTGTGCACTCAAGGGGGTCCCTCAGCCAGGCCTGTGCCCTCTCGCAGTCTGGGACCCCTTGAGGGATGTCCACTTGCTAGCTTAGGCCCGCTCCCTGGGCGATCGGCCTAAGCTGGCAGTCAGACATCCCTCTGGCAGCCCAGGAGCCCTCGGAGGATGTCCATTTGCCAGTGGGGAGCAGGCCTAAACTGCAGTCGGACATCCTTCGTGCTGCTGGGGAGGCAGGAGAGCCTCCCACCACCACTGCTGTACTGGCAGCCATCAGCCTGGCCTGTGGCTGAGCAGAGCTCCCCCTGTGGGAGAGAACTGACCACCTGGGGCAGCTTCTGCATTGAGCGTCTGCCCCCTGTTGGTCATTGTGTGTCATAGTGCCCAGTCATTCCCAGTTGTTCTGCTGTTAGGGTCAGTTTGCATATTAACCTTTTATTATATAGGATTATTGTATTTTCCATACAAATAACTGTAAACCTACTTTTGCCCCACCTGTACTTGAGTAACTACAGACCAATCCTAATAATTTTGCACAAACCAAAGGAATCTATCTGTTCCAAAGATTCTGAGAGCTCTCTCAACTTCCCAAAACTAAAAACTGCCAGAAACCTCCCAAAGGCAGTTCCAGAAAAAAAAAAAAGAAAAGAAAAAAGAAATTCTGTCTTTATTAGGTAATGGCATCCTGTCTGTCTCACAGGTATTCTGTATTCTGAACACTTGCCCATAAGCCAAATGTGTTCTTATATATCAAATACATTGAAAAGAGTGGCTGAAGCTTTTCTGATGATTGCATTGCCTCCATCTCTGCTTGCAGACGGTGACTTGTGGAGAGGGGAAAATCTGTCATAAGCAACCGAGTTCTGTCACATGTTTTTGAGAACTCTCTTTTTGAAAGGTAGCACTGCCCGGGAGCGATTTTTAACTTTTTTATTAGCCAAGTCATCAGTGCGCCAAGATCCTGCGCCAAGATCCTGCATAAGAATTGGCAATGGAGTTTACAGGGATGAATAGTCTATGTCTACATGATTCTTTGAATTTAAATTCAGTTTTTCCTTAGTAATTAATAAAAAAATTACAGTATTGGCTGCTAACATTAGAATATAAATATATGTATATGTGCATAAATGCATTAAAAACAGTTAAAGAATATTACATGTAAAAGGGATCAATGAAAAGCTGGTTGGTTTACCCAAGAGGAAAATGTGCTTAATAGTGAATGGAAACGGCTCAAAGAGGGAGCTCACCAAGGATGGCAGGTAGCTCATCCCCAGAAA
Source organism: Murina feae (assembly GCA_004026665.1). Classification (NCBI taxonomy): domain Eukaryota; kingdom Metazoa; phylum Chordata; class Mammalia; order Chiroptera; family Vespertilionidae; genus Murina; species Murina feae. Next base: position 15,427 of record PVJC01001204.1, read on the forward strand.
CTGGAGGAAGGGGATTTGTGATGCCTGTGGCAGAAGTCTCAGGGTAAGAATGATCTGGAGACCTATGTCGGGTGTATGCAAAGGCACTCGTCTGAGAGAAGCAGAAATAATGCAATTTGTGATGAGGGAGCTATGAACCAGCGACATAGGAAGTGACTCAGGCTAATGGGGATGAGTCATATCAAGTTGTGGCTTGGGAACCAAGGAGAGAACTTGAAAACACCAGGGAGGCCCATCATGCACAGGGCAGCCAGCGGGTAATGGGCGTTCTCATTGAGTGTGGCTGTACAGCGTGAGATTATAACCTGTTGAAAAGCCCCATCTCCTGTTCAGCAAACACAATAGCCCAGTTTTTCCAAAAGACCGCACAACTGACTTGATTTTTTTAAAAATCAGAAAAATGTGAGAAATGTCGGCCTTTTATAATTTGCATTTCAAAAAATATAATTTATTGATTTCAGAGAGGAAGGAAGAGGGAGGGAGAGAACCACTGATCAGCTAGCTGTCTCCTGCATGCCCCCCACTGGGGATTGAGCCTACCACCTGGAGTGCCCCAACCAGAAGTCGAACCGTGACCTCCTGGTTCATAGCCAATGCTCAACCACTGAGCCATGCTAGCTAGGCTATAATTTGCATTTTTTTAATGTGTGCCCTCATAAAAAATGAAAGGGACGTTCCAGAATTAATCACATTTTAGTTTTTTCAACATGCAATGCATAGCGAATAATGGATGTATTATTAAGCTGTTAAGTGTGTTCTTAGACACAGCGGTCCATCCTGTTGTGTTGGTGGGTGAGTGGGGCAGAGGGCAGGGAAATGGCTTCAGAGAACTGTGGGTGCACAAGAGGCATGATTGATATAGAGGTCAGGGGCAGCCTTGGGCATCAGATGTCTGCCTTCACGTCCCAGGTCTGCACTTTTTACCTGGACCTTCCTCTCCGTCTGTTCGAAATACGGAGTAAGCTCACCTGGAGTTTAATTAACTTACATTGGTTGACCTGTGAAGGCCCCCAATCCTATATGATTTCTCAGATCTCTGCTAGTTCTATCGAAGAAGCATGGAGATTAAAAATATAAGTTCATGGCTTTGGCTCAAATCCTCACCCTGCCTCTTACAACCATGAGACCTTGGGGCAGTTAAGCAACCTCTCTGTTCCTCAGTTTCCTCAATGTGAAATGGGGATAATGACAGTACCTACATCATTAGTGTTTTGTGAGTATTGAATTACTCATAACATGCTAAGTCCTCAGTAGCTATCATTATTATATTTAAGAGGCAGGATAGCGCAAGGGTTCAAGTAGGGAAAGCCATGCTGCTTGGCTCTAAATCCTGGTTGTGCAACCTTAGGCAAGTCCCATACCTTCTCTGTTGCCTCAGTTTTCTCATTTGTAAAACAAGGACAATGAGAGTACCTACTTCCTAGGAAGTGAGCAGGAATGAATACGTTTACAGTTTCTAGAACAGTGCCTGGCATGTCAGACACGTTTTCTGCTGTTTTGATTGTGCTTATTTCACATGTTTTTTGTTTGTTTTTTTACTTCAAACACTGGCCTTGCCCATCCTAGGTACTCATTAGGAGGCCGTTGAACACATGGAGGAATGACTGCATACACGCTAATTCGGTGGCTTTCAGTATAGATATTGGCTGTCCCTATTATTCCAGATTTGCCAAATACCAGTACACTGGGACCTGTCTGCATCACACATGACTTCAGATAAAGCACAGACATTGTCCCCAGTTCACCCTCTCTTTCTGCCCTCTGGTGCTTGCTGCCAAAAGGAAGAGCCTCTGGGCCATGGGGCCATGACTTCCTTGGGGAAGCACCTCCCCATTTCTCCGTGGGTACACTAGAGTCATTGTAGCATGCCCGAAGTTTGGAAACCCAAGGAGGATGCACAAATTATAAACACAAATCCAATTATCCTCCGCCCCTTTCTGTGTGAAAATTTCTGGTGGAGAGCAGCCACCACTGTCATTTGAACATTGTTCGTGTGGCACTGCTGGGGAAGTGAGCAAGCCCCCAGAGCTGGTGAGCTCCCCTGCTCACCCAGAGGCTCTCCTGCTGCTGCCTGGGTGGCAGCGGCAGTTTGCCCCTTCATAAATATCAAGACGCAAAATAATGGCATGTTTAGTCTGAGTAATACATTAAGGAAATCAATTAGGCCCACATGCAACTTTCTAAGATTTTAATTACAGTACTTAGGGTACCACACTAGAGCAGTTTGTCAGGAACATAATTTGTTAATGAATAACAACTGACACAGTGTATTAGTTGGGATTGTAATTAGCTCTTGCTAGCCATCTATTGGAACTCTGATCAAAAGCCAGTCAGCGAAAGCAAACGAAATGAGCATAAATGATAACCCTGACAGCTCTCTCTGGGCCGCCTCCTGGATGCCAGTGTACCCAGAGGAGCCTGGCCAAGGCCACGTGCACATTTTCACTCAAGTGTGGTCTGGGGAGCAGCAACTGCCTCACCCAGGAGCTTATTAGAAATGCAGATTCTCAGGCCCCACTCCACACCTATTAAATCGGAAGCTGCATTTTAAGACTTATAAGCATGTTAAAGTTTGAGAAGCACTATAGGAATAGAAAGAGCACAGGTTCACAAACAGACAGATTTGACTATTACTCCTGACATACCCATCACTAGGGTGTGTCCTTGGGCAGTTGCTAATCACTTTGAGGCTCAGTGTCCTTATCTGTAAGCTAGATCTGCTAATACCTGTGTGAAAGGGTCAGAGTAATGACTAGCAGTAGCATGTGCGAGCGCCTGGCACCGAGCAGTTGGACAACAAGACCCTCAGCAAGGCTTCCTGAGGACTGAGCCTGACTACAGTGCCACATGTTTCTCTGACCTGGATCATCTATGTGATGCCTTTTCTGAAAATCTCTGAGTACCTCTCATCTACCATTTCACAACAAGGTGGGAGTAGGAGGAAGAAGATAAAACATTAGAAATAAGTTAAAAGAGTTAGTAGAGAGTGTATTTTAAAAGATAAAATAGTGAAATTAGCCAAAGAGTATGGTAAAATTAGGTTAACTTGTTTTTGTTTTTTAAAGTGGCCAAATGACCAGATAAGAAAATATGGTTTGGGCATACCAACCCCTAGGAGAGGGCAGGGCCCCAGATTGTTCTGTGTCTTCCCACTGGAGGGCAGAGCCTGAGGCTCGAAGTATCCTCACACAGTCCTCCCAAGATGGGATTCTTGCGAGAATCTTGAGAGTGAGATCCATAGTTGAGGATCAGGTATTTTAGGAAACATCCTTGACACAATATACACAATGGATATGTTCTTGGTAGAGTATGCAAACTTAAAAATATGCAAATGATGCAATTTCCTCCATGGAAAATTTCCCTAAGCTTCCTCACAGCTCAAGATAGTGCTGGAAGGAGCTCTTACCTAAGCTGATGGTTACACCATGTGCTCAAATGCAGGGAATTACCACTGTGTCGTGGCTGATACAGAAAATTGGAATATTCTTACTGCACATTGTAGGTCCCTGAAGGAATTCTGGGGCATCTGTGAAAAGAGAGATAGAGTGGGGAAAAATTCATTTTTTTTACATCATGTAAATACAAAGAAAATTAAAATTTGAGAAATATATTAGTTTTGCATGAAACACCCAAATAGAGACAATATTTCAAGTGAAAAAATGAGTGTGCTTCTGAAAATGTAACTTACTAAAAAATCGAGCTTGATGCTTGAAATGGGTGTACTCAGTCCTTATCGAAAGGTGTCAATTATGATCTCTTCAAATTTTGGACATTTGCCACCAGTGAGTTACTTTACAGTAAACCATATCTAAGCCATTGTTTTACAACTGTTCAAAAATTCATATTAGTTGAAGTTATATTTGGAGATGCTAGCAGCTCCTTTTCTTTTATTGATAAATTTACTGTTGACATTCTTTATAATAATGCAAATGTTTTTCAAATTTAATTGAACTTTTTTATACCTAGCATTTCAAAACATTAAGGTGACTAATGTGCAGACTGTCACCTATCATTAGAGCAGTCACCATTGAAAGGACACATCCATTACTAACAGGTGGAAATCCCCAATGAGAAGGCCATCACCAGGAGCTCAGCCATCTTGCTGCCCCTCCTCTAACAAAGCCAGGTGGCACCTTGGGCTGTGTCAGCGCTGTGCTCCTCCGGGGAGCCCATGGGCCACTTGTCCTCGCTGGACAGTCTGAACTCCATGTTCAGCTGCTAGCGTGGTTGTTCAAGTGGAAGGGCTTCTTTCTCCTTGGCTCTGCCCAGCACGTGGAGGCCGAATCAGTGTTCAGTGTGCTTGTTATACCGCCTACAGGCACGATGGGATGTCCCGACAGATCTCAGTCATCTTCGCCACTCTCTGCAGAGCTCCAAATAAGGCTGCTCATGGCCAGAAGTGACCAGTCCGGGATCTCCAGCAGCCCCAAAGGCTTGGGGGTCTGAGGTCTTGTTGCACATCTGTAGCCCATTCTTGGCACGCAGCTTGGCCAGTGGGAAGCATTGAATTACTCAGTGGCAGGAACCAAGCCATCCTCTTTCTCTTTCACTTCTTGAATCTATGCCTGGTGGGTTCTCTTACCCGTTCCTCTTCCACTTCCTGGTCCAAAGATTGAAAGACTGGGGTCTTTCTCTCCCATATCCAAGGCAACTTGGCCACCTCCAGTCGGCTTTCATTTCTCCCATATGACAGCCTGACCTTGTCTACTGTCCTCATCCCACAGGAAGATGCCTGGGACACTCAGCACCGGGTTTGGGATCAATGTGGTCTTTTAGTGGTTGGATTTGCTCCACTTCCTCTGGTCATTGTCGGGTGCTGCTTCACCTTGGTCTTCCTTGCACTGCGATGAGAACATCCGCCCCTGCGCTTGGGGAGCGGAAGAGGAAGACATCAGTGAGTAGGAAGCAAGGTGCTTCAGGCCTCCTCTGAATTCTTTATTCTCTTACAGGGGCTTTGCATGGGAGCAGCAAGCACTTACATAGCTGTTAATAAATTCAGTCATTTCTTTCCTATCTCGTCACTGAAAATTAAATGGGGTGTTATATAGGAGGTTTCTATTAATGCAGCAACATACATTCTAAAGGAGGTTCCAGGCCATATGCAGAAGTTACAGAGAAGATAAGTTGAAAAGGATAGCTCACCAGACCCCAAATCATATCGAGAATATAATAAAGTGGAGAGAATGGAGAGTTAGGGAAACTTTATTAGAATGTTTTTGGAGAGAGTGTGGCTGTGCTGGGAGTCCTCCTTCCCTATCTAAGGAGGAAGGTTGAGGGGAGCTTCCCCTTCACCTTGTCAAATGAAGGAGTTCAGGGGAACACACAGACCTGTTGTTGTCTGACACCACACTACTGCCCCAACCAGCATGTCAGAGGGTGAAACCTGGCCTGTCTAGTTGATGGGGCAGCAAAATAAAGAAGAATTGTTTCTGTTTGGGGCTTGGCCTTCACTCCCAGTAGAATTATTAAGGTAGAAGAAGTGGCCTCAATAAAAGATAAGCCAAAGTTGTATTTCTGGATTCCCAAGGGCAGAGGAGAGAGTGAGTAATACTAGACCAGCACACTTTTGTCTGGGTCAAGGTCATGGCCTGTGAGAGCTATCTGTGAACTGCCCCAGAAAACAATGGTAACGCCTTCCCCCCCAAAAATAAAACACCTTCCCAACCTGATAGATAAAACGTTTCTGCTATTTTTACCTTTCCTATCAACTATGTCCTCCTGATCCTGCCCTTCCCCAGCCCTGAGGGCATCAAAGACTGACCTTGACTAGCTACCACACTCCTTCCCCCTTCCTCCAGCCACTGCCGTCCTGGGGAAGAAAGGGAAAGTCTTGTCTTCAAAGGAGTTGGCAGCTTTGATTATTATTACAGGAGACTGGACTTTTTAATCACTGGATTGATACTGTTTGCAGCTTAAAATGGCCATCAGACTTTTGATCAGAGAGTGGTCAGAAAACCATGAGATTGCCTGAGTTTTATCTCACTGAATGCTGTTTGAAGGGAAAGTGGGAGACACAAATAAAATTGCAACCTGATTGCATTCCTTAAGTCCTGGGTTTTCATGGTGCTACCTGCCATTTCTTAATATGTACTCCCTGGGCAGGAAGCTCTGTAGGGATAGAGAGAGCACAGGAGCAGACCTCACACATACCTTCAATGTAGAGTCACAAAAAGTCAGGTTTGACAGGAAGCTTTAAGTCATCCATTCCACCTGTCTGCTATTTTGAGCCTGCCCACCCTTGCCCAGTGCTCACCCTACTTGAGTTTGAACATTTGCATAAATAAGAGGATGCACATCTTCTCAAGACAATTTCCCCCATTTGGGGACAGCACTTTTCATTTTGAGTTTGGTTTCCTTTTCAGTTTGATGTAGTCCCACTTGTTTGTTTTTGCTTTTGTTGCCTTTGGTCTTGGAATCAATTCTAAAAAAAATATTGCCAAAGCCAATGTCAAGGAACTCTTACCTGTGTTTTCTTCAAGGAGTTTTATGGTGTCAGATCTTATATTTAAGTCTTTATTCCACTTCAAGTTATCTTTTGTGAGTGGTGTAAAATAGGGTCCCAATTTCATTCTTCTTCAAATGATTATCTAGTTTTCCCAACACCATTTATTGAAGAGACTATCCTTTCCCCATTAAATATTCTTGGCTCCATTGTCAAATATTAGTTGATCGTATATATGAAGGTTTATTTCTGGGCTCTGAACCTGTTTCATTGGTCTGTGTGCCTATTTGTATGCCAGTACCATACTGTATTGGTTACTGTACCTTTGTAATATAGTTTGAAATCAGGAAGCTGGATGTGGATGCTTGAGAGATACTGATTTCTGAGTCCTGATGTATTCTTCCTTGGATGATGCCTATTTACTCAAGCCTCTGGGGACCTTCTCTGGCTCCCCAAACTTCCACCATCCTTATTGTTGCTCCCATCACGCTGTATGGGATTTTTTTCTCTATGTCCATGAGCACCCTGAAGGCAGGGATTGTCTTGTCTTGTTCATTGTTAAATCCATAACACCAAGTTCAGTACTTGAAGAGTAACAGGCACCAGTAAATTAATTCGCTTCCCATCACTGCATAATTCATAGTCCTCATGGGGTGGGTTTCAGCTATTGCCTTTCAGTCTTAACAGGAGAACACTGATTCTTTGAACAGATCGATTACACTTTCTTTGCTACAAGCCTCCTTCCTAGGTTTTTCTTTCCAATTCTAAAAATACTTCAATTTTTTAAAATATATTTTATTGATTTTTATTTTTTTTATTTTTATTTTTTACAGGGAGGAAGGGAGAGGGATAGAGAGTTAGAAACATCGATCAGCTGCCTCCTGCACACCTCCTACTGGAGATGTGCCCGCAACTAAGGTATAACACGCCTTTGACTGGAATCAAACCTGGGACCCTTGAGTCCACAGGCCAACGCTCTATTCACTGAGCCAAGCCGGTTAGGGCAAAAATACTTCAATTTTTAAAATTGTACTGAAAAGAGGAAGAAAATGACTTTCCAAGGTCAGGTAGTTGGACTTATGGGTCAACTGGGAAAGAAATAGATGAATTCTAATCTATTATCTGAAACTCTGTCCATAAAAATCAAACGGTTCTAGTTATGATATTTTCACCTCATTCAATGGCATTGTTTTCTTTGGAGGAATAGAACATTTATTATTCAGACTTTGGGCAGAGGAATGAAATGGCCTGGATCTACAGATAAGGGGCAATTTACTACTGGCCGGCCACTGTCCTTGCCATCTAACAAGTATTGGTTTAAATGAAAGCAGCGTAGGCCCATTGCTGCCTCTGCTCCAAAAGAGAACTATTTATTTTGAGCCATAGTTTTGACTGCCTTTAATGCTATTTTTGAAAAATGTTTTACACTTTCATGTCTGTGCTTCTCCCCTCCTTCCCACCCAGCCTCTGCCTGAGGAGCCTCATGACCACTCATTAGGTCATTTCAATAGCCTCCCTCCTGGCTCCCTTGACTTGGGGTTCTCCCTCCGTCCTTTTCAATTCAACCACCACACCACACGCTTTCTAAAGTTCAGGTCTGGTGTCCATGTCAGAAGCCCCCAGGGCTCACTGAACAAGTATGAGCCTGTGAGGGTGGCCTTAAAGGCTCTCCACCTATTGTTCTTTCCTGTCGAGTTCTTTCTGCTCCAGCCAGCTTCACCAACAGCTGCTTCCTGACATTTCCTCCCTTTCTCTAGAGCACAGTTTCCTCCCTTGGAATGTACCTTCACTCACCTTTTGCATGCTCTATTTTCATCTTCTCCACTCTTTAACTCTCCCCAGGAGCCTTCTTTCTATATCTGTTTTCCTCCCCTTAAAACCTTGGCACTTTCAGTTCTCTCTTGGATGCTAGATCTCTGCTTGGCTGACTCTTCCTTCAGGGCCCAAGTCAAGGTCAAATGTCACCCTCTTCCATTTGTTATTAGATTTGATGTATGTGAGACCTCCTAATTATTTACTCAAACTTCCATTGAGTCTTATTATTGTGAACTTGGCACTCTGCTGGGGATGAAGGCTACCCAAATGTATGGGAACCAAGCTGTTCTCCTCATGAGTCTCAGCTAAGTAAAAGCCGGAAAAGTAATTTCAAAGACCTCAGGATATTTATGGTACAGTGCTGGAAAGGGCTGTAATGGAAGTCTTGTGGGAGCACAGAGACGGACATAACTATTAATAACTACGCCTGGGGGAATCAAGGAAGGTTTTAGAGAGTGACTGACTTTACCTGGATAATTACAGTGGAGAATCCTTATTTTAGAGTGAATGAAATTGAACTAAATTATACTGTTCTATTTAAGACCTAGGATTTATCTGTGTTTAGTAAAGATTTAAACACGAGTAATTCTCGATTTTCATACACAGTTTTAATGGGCATTAACTATAATCAGTAGATTTCCATACTTTTTTATTTATAAGGATTTTAGCACTTCTTATTTATCTGACTTTACAACAGAGATTGATGGGGCAAGTAATATCAGGAGAGAGACTGAGTTGGTGGGTCTCTAGCTTTTTGTTCCTTTTTTTATTTTTCCTGTGAAAATCTTTATTGTTTCATTTGGTCCAATGCAGGGAGAGGGCTTCAGGGTGGTTAAAGAATGGCTAGTGGTTTTGTGAAGAGGCTCAGGTAAAAGCCAGATACCAGGGGATATAGAGGGGCCTCTGGGCTCCAAAGGCTCCTAGTCATGCTTGAGGGTGAGCCTTTCGAAGAGATACTCGCCCAGCCCGGCTGGCAGGGCTCAGTGGTTGAGCATAGACCTACAAACCAGGAGGTCAACGGTTTGATTCCCGGTCAGGGTACATACCTGGGTTGCGGGCTTGATCCCCAGTGTGGGGTGTGCAGGAGGAAGCCTATCAATGATTCTCTCTCATCATTGCTGTATCTGTCTCTCTGTCCTTCCTCTCTGAAATCAATAAAAATATTTTTGAGAGAGAGAGAGAGAAAGAGAGAGAGAGAGAGAGAGAGAGAGAGAGAGAGACTCGCCCAGCCCAGCCCAGCCCGGGAGCAGGCCAGCCTGCGGATGTTAATCAGGTGGTCACACACCTTCTTGATGAGTTTCACCTCCTCAACCAGGAAGTGGTTCTCCAGGAAGTCACGGAGATGAGGGTCTGCACGGTAGAACCCAGGACCTGCAGCTCCAAAAGAACGTGGCTCAGCTTCCTCTTCAAGGCCAGGGCAGCTTCCGTGGCATCCTGAGTTTTGCCCACTCATCTGGGGAGGCTTCAGCACGTGGTGGAAGGGAATGCAGCCGCCTCTCTTGTGTTGCAACTTTAAGAGATGCTTAGTGCCAACTCGCAGAAGTAGCAGCCGACGCCCTTGAGAGCCACATCTCATGGTTGAAACAGCAGCCCCCAGAGAGGTAGATGTGCTCCAGGCCTGCAAATTTGGGCTGGCCAGGTGATTGACCGCAGCCTCCATCTCGGTGGTATAATTGGATGAATCTGGGAGCTCATGGCTGTTCGGCAATAAGGAGTGAAGGTAGAAAAAAAAGCCAGTGTGTTGGCTGGTCCCAGAGGTGGTTGTGAAGGTGATGACTGGATAAGACGCAGGAGAGTGGCTGGAGGCTGGAAGAAGGCGTGTCCCTGGGTCTGTTTCGTCCAAATACTGTTGAAGCAAGAGGCAGATTCGGGACCACCGAGGGCACTGACGGGGCTCTACTTGAAATGAGGTGAGTGGAAGCTCATGGTCACACAGCTGACCTGTTTTTGTTGTTGTTTTTCCCCCGAAATAAACTTGATTAAGTAGATCCCTTATCCCTCAGATAGGTGGGCTCATTCCTAATTTTCCTTCGCATATGTCAGGAAGGTAGGTGTTTCTTCCTCCCCCCCAACCCCCAACTTTATTGAGATCTAATTGACAAATAATATTGGGTAAGTTTAAGGTATACAGTGTGATGATTTGATACACATATGTATTGCAAAATGATTACCACAGTAAGGTCTCTTAACATAGCCATCACTCACATAATTATATTTTTGTGTGAATGGTGAAAACATGTAAGATCTCTCTTAGCAATTTTGAAGCATATAATTCAGTGTGTTATCATCACCATGCTGTACATTAGATCCCCACAACTTACTCATCTTATAACTAGAAGATTGTGCCCTTTGATAAACATCTTCCCATTTCAATCATCCCCCAGCCCTTGGCAACCATCACTTTACTCTCTGATTCTCTAAATATGGCTTTTAAAAAAATTCCACATATAAGTATATCATGCAGTATTTGTCTTTCTCTGCCTGACTTATTTCACTTAGTACAAGGTCCATCCATGCAAATGACAGAATTTTTTAAAGGCTCACCCACCCATTTTTTATTTTATTTATTTTTTTGTTAGTCCTCATTGGAGCATATTTTTTCCATTGATATTTAGAGAGAGAGTGGAAGGTAGAAAGAGAGGGAGGTAGAGAGAAAGAAGCATTTATGTGAGAGAAACACATCGATTGATTGCCTCCTGCGTGTGTGGATCAAACCTGCAACTGGGGCACCTTGACTAGGAATTGAGCCATCAACCCTATGGTGCACAGGCTGTCGCTCTAACCACTGAGCAACCAGGCATGTCAGGATTTTATTTTTTATAGCTGAATAATATTTGTATCACTTTTTTTTTCATCCATTCACCTGTTGATGGACACTCAGGTTGTATCCAAGCCTTGGCTATGATGAATAATGCAGTGAACATGGGAGTACCGATATGTCTTCAAAATAGTGACTTCATTTCCTTTGTAGAGGCAGAAAATGTCTGAACTCATGATTTCCATTCTTTAATCATCACAACCACATGGTTTTTTTTTTCTCTTATACTTTCCCTTCCTATTAATCATCAGAATTCGCAGTTACTAGTATGTATTTGGGGTTATTTGTTGACTATCCATGTCTCTGCTATACTGAAAACGCCACAAAGGAGGAAATTTCTGTGGTCTACTGTTGTCTTTCCATATTGAGCACCTGGCATGTAATTGGTTCTCAAAATATATTTATTCAACAAATGAATGACTGATAATTTGAATAAAAGCTCTAAAAAATAATGGGAAGAGCCCTAGCTGGTTTGACTCAGTGGATAGAGTGTTAGCTGTGGACTGAAGGGTCCCAGGTTAGATTATGGTCAAGGGCACATGCCTGGGTTGTGGGCTCAGTCCCCAGTAGGGGGAGAGCAGGAGGCAGCAGATCAGTGATTATCATTGATGTTTCAATCTCTCTCTCTCCCTCTCTCTCCCTCTCTGAAATCAATAAAAATACATTTAAAAAAATAATGAGAAGATTCGTATAAATTAAAGGATAATTTAGGTTGTAATGACACTTCCTCAGGGTGCATATCAACCTGTTGTAGTTCATAGAAATATTTCAGTTGAGTGTGAATCCCAGGCCCCTAACTATTCTGATATTTTCTTCTGAAGGGATAATTTAAATTGGACTCCTGAGGCAGGAAGTGCTCAAAAGTATAGATAATGGAAATATCTTCCATTTGCTCACTTAGCAAATATTCTTTGCTTCTAATAGGAAGGGGGAAATGTTAGTAATTTCTCTATAGAACAGAATATATTAAATTTGTTGAATATATTTAAGCAGAATATTCTTTAGGATAGATTTTAATAAATGGGTTAAGTTGTATAATTTGGGAATAGGTCATTGAACAAGTAGTTAAATTTTCTGAACAGATCATTGAGCAAAGGGGCTTCTTTTTTACTCTTCTGGGTATCAAACTCCACCTGTCTTTTGGTTGGAGAGGCTTACGAATGTCTTTGCTACTGAAAAAGGGGACTGATGCACCCAGATGGTTTGGATGGCTCTCAGAAGTCTTCCGGCAGTTCTGCCCCTTTGGTTTCCTATCCCAATATTATGAACTGACTTGACATAGTCTAATAATGCACAAATCTCGGTTCATTTTGGTAAAATATGATAGCTGAACGTATTGGTACCTTTTAAGTCAGAGATAACCATGGACAAACTTGTAGTCAGAGTTAGGTTCCTTGGTGTGGTAGGCAGATGCCTCCCAAGATTCCTGCCCCCTTGTGGACATATCCCATGTAATCTACCCCCACCCCCCTATCTAAGTGGGATCAACAAATAGGTTGGAATATTACTCCTATGATTAGGTTAATAAGGTCAAGTATTTATCCTTTTAAAATCTCCCCCAAGTAATTCTAAGGTGCAGTCAAGGTTGAGAACCACAACAGTGGTTCTCAAAGTGTATTTCCAGGCCCAGGAGCATCTGGGAACCTGATAATAACGCAAATTCATAGGCTTCCTCTCAGCCCTCCTGACTCAGAAACTCTGGTGGTGGGGCCCAGTGATCTGCATTTTAAGGACCCACCAGGGGGCTCTGATGTCCTGTGGAGTTTGAGATCCTATGCTGTGGGCATCTGCCCTCTACCACACAAGCCTCTCTGGTAGTGGGGTGGGGGAAGGGAGGAGGGAGGAAAGGTAGAGGCCTCTCTTTATGGGGTTCTCTTCACCACCAGCAGTGGCATTGCTTCTGAGTTTCAGCCTGCCTCTTCGAGTATCAAATGTGCATGTACACACTGACACACTTGTCAGGCATGTTTTTCAGCAAACAGTAGCATCAGACAGTTTTGGCTTATGTGTTGTTTTAAATAAAATAGAGGAATTTGCTAGCTTCATTTTCACTGCATTTCTCTTTTTTTGACATTTAATAGCACTGAAAGGGATAATAACATGATAAAGCAAATTTTAAAGATACCAGTTTTGTGGCCTGTTCCAGACGATTTGCCTGTTCAGAAGGATCAGCTTCTTTTGTTGAATATTCATGCTTTCCAATGATAAAAGGTAGATGAGGGCAACTGGTCTCCTTTCTCAAAACCTCACTTCTGGTGATGCGTTACAAAGCAAGCAAGTCCTGAACCAAATTCAGCCACATCAACAACAAAATAACAAACTGACAAAGCCCAACACAATAACGGAGAACAGACACAAAGACTGTGGGTCTGTTTTGAAGTGCAGACCCTTTGTTCTTGGGGTTCTCCAACCCAGGAGGTTCACTTTGAGGCAAAAATGCCACAGGGTCCTGATCATTGGCTAAACTTCTCTGACATCCTGGCATTTTGAGTGCTGGACTTTCCAAGGCATCATAGGGTATTTATCAACCCGGACCCGAGTGCTGAAATTTACTACCATCCTCCCTCAACCACTATCCCCTAGTCATCGGGATTGCCCAAAACACACACACGCATTTTCAAACCTCTGATAAATGTAGGGCTGATAGGATTAAATGAAATTCTTCACCTCAAGTATTAATCCAAAGGTGTTAGGTTGCTGGTTTTGATACCAGATTTTAAAAAATATTCCATTAATTCAAGTCAGAGTGGTTCTGGAATAGCTCACGTTTCACCAGTGAATCATTATTGCTAATACCCTTGGTGCTAATTAACAAGATCAGTCTGCAGCTTCAGGTAGTGGTTATTTAAGGCAAGCACTTGTCATGGTGCTTGTGCAAGCACTGGAGTAGAGTGGGGCTCCTGATTGGGGTCTTTCAAATGCTAACCAGCCACCTCTGGAATGTGTATTCCTGATTAGGGCACTTCACATATTAATGAACCATTTCTAGGGAATATTTTAATTTGCACCTCCTATTTCTCACTATGCTGATTCAAGTTCATGTAAATTACAGATGAGGTACTGTACCTGGAAGGGAAACTCATGGTGAATGTGGAAATAGCACATTTCTGGTGGGTGATCAGCGGTGTGTGTAAGAAGGACTTGGGAAGTGCATTGCCTCTGACCTGGGATGTTGTGACCAGCTGCCCTGGTTTGCCAGAACAGAGGGGTTTCCTGAGATGTAGGGCTTTCAGTGCAAAAACCAGGACAGCCCAGGCCAAAGTGGCATGGTGGATCCCCTGTCCAGTGGCTCTGCCTCTAGAAATCTGTCTTAAGGTAACAAGCCAGGAAAGGTTACTTCTCATACTTTTAATAGGTGGTACTTGCGAAAGTGCAAATTTGGATGCAATTTGAAGAATTAGCAATAGAGAATTTGTTGAATAAATGTTGGTATATCCATCAGATGGAATAGTTAAAAAAACAACAACACATCACACCCTCTATATTAGCTCAGGCTGCCATGGCGAAGAAGGTTGGGTGCTTAAACAATATAAATTTATTTTGTGGCAGTTCTGGAGGCTAGAAGTCCCAAATCAAGATCTGGCAGAGTCAATTCCTGGTGAAGTTTCTCTTCCTGGGTTGCAGAGAGCCGCCTTCTTGCTGTGTCCTCAGGAGGTGGAGTGAGCAGCAAGCCAACTCTCTGGTATCTCTTCTTATGGCACTAATCCCATTGGATTAGCACCCCACTTTATGACCTCATTTAACCTTAATTCCTTCCCCCACATACAGCCACACTTGGGTTTAAGGCCTTAACATATGAATGTTGGGACAATTCAGTCCATAGCATTCTCAAAGACCACTTGTGAAAAAGAAGAAATGTTCACAATATCGTATTGATTGAAGTCACAAAACAGTGTGTATACTATGATTCAGACAGTGTCTTAAAAAATAAGTATATGTGTCTATAGGAAGACTATTAAAGTAGAAATTAAGGTGATTTTAATTTTGTTTATGCTTTCTGTAGCTTTTTGTAATGTTTCTGTATTCCAAAAGTTTAAAAGGTTAACATGCAATACTTTTTAATAAGAAAATTGTAGCTTAAAAATACATGGTTAGGTTGCTGCCAGACCAGGAGGAAATGGGTATGATGCCTATTCGAGACTAATGTGGGGCCTAGGTTGGTGGTAACTGGAAAAGAACAAATGAAGAAGGGATCTGTAATATTTATGTAAACTTGAGTTGAATAGTTCCTGTATAATTTGGCAATTGAATCTTACTGCTTATGAGAATGAGTTAAGCACCTAGTATCAGGAACTGACCACTGTGACTGAAATCCCAGTCCTTCAGCTTGCTAATTGTCTGTCCTCCCAGTCTTCATTGTATGTAAGACAGAAATAACAGTGGTGCCTATCCACTGGCTTATTGTGAAGTTAGAGAGGTTAGAGTAAGTTACTACATTAAAGGCCTTGGGAACATGTCTGCCAAGTAGAAATCTACTCAGTAGATCAGCTATTGTTGTTATCTTTTTTTTGTGTGTGTGTTATCTT
Source organism: Murina feae (assembly GCA_004026665.1). Classification (NCBI taxonomy): domain Eukaryota; kingdom Metazoa; phylum Chordata; class Mammalia; order Chiroptera; family Vespertilionidae; genus Murina; species Murina feae. The sequence continues at coordinate 31,028 of PVJC01001204.1, forward strand.
TCTTATAAAAATTCCTGGCTTTGCATGATTGGTGTGGCTCAGTGGTTGAGCATCGATCTATGAATCAGGAGGTCATGGTTTGATTCCTGGTCAGGCAGGACACATGCCCAGGTTGCAGCCTTGGTCCCCAGTGTGGGGTGTGCAGGAGGCAGCCGATCAGTGATTCTCTCACATCATTTGTGTTTCTCTCTCTCTTCCTCTCCATTTCTCTCTGAAATAAATAAAAATATATTAAATAAATAAACATAAAAAATTCCTGGCTTTGCATCTTAGGCAGTGCTTAAACATTCTTTCTGTATATGGCTTTGGACAGCATTCTTTGTTTTCTTGAGAGGGTTTGTTAATTATCATTACACTTGTTAGACTTGATAAACAAAATCATAGGACACTCAGGTAAATTTGAATTCCAGATAAGCAACACATAATTTTTTTAGTCTAAGTATCCTATATAATAAAAGGCTAATATGCAAATTGTCCCCTTGGGAGTTCGACTGCTTGCTATGACGTATGCTTACCACTGGGCGGGGAGGGGGAGCTGCAGAATGAAGGAAGGTCCTCCGGCTGGCAGCTGGGGGAAGGAAGGCCCCAGCCAGCAGCTGGGGAAAGGAAGCCCCCAATCGGCCCTGATCACCAGCCAGGCGTAGGGACCCTACCCGTGCACAAATTTCATGTACCAAGCCTCTAGTGTTCAAATATTGTCTAGGACATACTTACACTTCATAATTATTCATTATCTCAAATTCAAATTTAACTTGTATTCTTGTTCTGTTTTCTATCTGGCAATTCTAATTATTAGAGATAATGAGAACAATCATTGAAAAGAAATCCAGCCCTGGTGGGTGTGGCTCAGTTGGTTGAGCCTCATCCCATGCAGTTCGATTCCTGATTCAGGCACATACCTGGTTGCAGGTTTGATCACTGGTTGGGGTGTATGTCGGGGGAAGCTGATCAATGTTTCTTCCTCACATCAATGTTTCTCTCCCTCTAAAATCAACAGAAGCATATCATAAACAGACAAAAAGAAATCCAATGATGAAGCTCTCTTAATCAGATCCATCTAAACCAAGTCCCCCCCCCCCCCCCGAAAACCTCCTGGTACTGGCATTGCCTTTACAGTGAGGAGTGTGTGAAATAGCCTCTGTGTAGATTCTATCTTGGCAAGTGGCACATGGTACATTCACAATAAATCAGGCAGGAGAGCCTGCCCTTTACTTGATTTGGGGAAATTACATAATTACTTTAAGCTTCAATGACCTCAAATGCAAAATGGGGCCAATAATAAGAAGGCCTGTTTCATTGTGAGAATTACAGAAAATGAAAGAATTCCTAACCAGTGGGAAGCGTGGTTTCTGGGGTGGATGTGAGGGTGGATTTCAGAGGACAGGAGCAGGGAGGTGGGCCAATCCCAGTCCTCACATAAACAGATGAACAGAGAAGTTCATCTGATGGCTGCCACAGTCTGTCCTCAGGATGTAAAACAGCAGGAAAATGGTCTCCCACTTCACTTCCCCTCTCAGCTCTGACATGAGCACATTAATTGGTGGAACTTAACTTGGATGGCAAGCCCTAGCTGCAGGTGGGCTTCGGGTTATAATGTCTGTTTCCAGCCACTCTGAATGGGAATGGGTTCTGAGTCAGTTTGATGCTGCTCAGTCCAACAAAATGTGAAGGTTGCTGCATTGAGAGGGAGTTGTCCAGTTCCCTGTCTCTAGGATGCAGCGTTTGCCTCAGTGCTGCTTGGGTACTCTTTGTGTTTGAGACCCAGCCTTGATTCTTTTCTTCCTCTACCTTCTTTCCTTTCTCCCTCCCTAGGGACCAGTTTCAGTCTGACCCCCATTCTAGGTTCTGAGACTTGGTTATGTGTTGTCAGACTTCTCAGGATTCTGAGTCTGAATTTCTAAGCAGCACCTCTCCTGATGTTACCTACAGGTTGCACTTTTTCTTGTCCCCTGGAGCTCATCCGCTCTGGCCTCCCTGCCTCTGACATCCCAGTGAGCCTTGCTCAGTTTGGCACACCCATGGTTTATCCCATCTTGCTATGGTTAAGGATTATGAAAGAAAAAGTCCTCATGGACCAAACCCAGGCCACAGAAATTTAAAGCCACAAAGCATGAGCTCTGGCTGGCAGGCTCCTGGGATGAGAGTGAGGTGAGCATCTCAGCTCCAGAGGCCCACACTGTCAGCCAATCACTTTACATATTACACTAATCCTGAACTCCTTTTTTTTTTTTTTATTGTCTAAAGTTTTACATATGTCTTCTTTTCCCTGGTTGACCTCCTCCCTCCTTCCTCCCCCACCCCCTACCCCCAGCCAACCATTCCCATCCCGGGCAAGCCCCCACTGTCTCAGTGTCTGTGTCCATTGGTTATACTAATATGCATGCATACAAGTCCTTTGGTTGCTCTCTAATCCTCCCCCCCATCATTTGTCCCTAGATCTATTCTTGTTCATCAAATTATATTGATCTGATCCTGAACTCTTAAGGACCAGCAACCATAGCGTTTGCTAAAATCACAGTGTGTCCCTTCTGCTGCCAAAGATGGAACTGTAATTTCCCCCTCTTCTCAAAATAAATATTTCACAGGGTTCTGAAAAATTTTAGCTATTAATTGAACCATCACCTCTCATTGGCTACTGGCAAACACAAGAGATAATAAAGTTTACTGAAAGGAAGACATGAATAAACACCAGATTCTAAATCTCCTGGGGCAGTGACCCTGATGAGTCACTGAGTAGTCACTGTAATGTCATCTTGTAGGTTATTGTACACCCATCACAGAGAACATAGTAGGTGGGTCTGGGCTGTAAGAGAGTCTTAATGATTAATTTTTCACATGCTTCAGAAAATATCATTTTTTGACAAACAATACACGTCGACTCTTTTCCTTACTAGCAAAACCATCAAGAAAATTCACTCTTCTTTCCATCTCACTAATTGCTCCCTCTAACTTCATGGATATCCAGGGATTGGCCTTCTTTTAAAATTATATCTAAATCCCTAGGGAAGTTAGAGCACAGTTATTTACTGTCCTTACATATTTGATTTCAATTGTTAGCAATTGCTTTTTAATCATTTTATTCCATGGTGACATCGTGGGGGAGATAATTGTTATTCCTTTTATTTACAGAGTAAATACTGCTGCAGGGTTAAATGGCATGCCTCAGACCTCTGCAAGGGGTAGCCTAGATTGGAACCCAGCCTTCAGATTGTCAGCATGTCTTTAATAGAAAGGCAGGAGTCGGAAAATCATGACTCTAAATGGCAAAATCTGATCAGGAGAATGGACCCCTGCCTCTGAGCAACACCTTTGCCTCTCTAAGACTTAGTTTCCTCATCTGTAAAATGGGCTTGTCATGGGACATTGATGTGAGGATCCAATAAAATAGTGGACATAGAAAGATTTGGAGGTTGCAGAAAGGAGAGACGCCATCTCCCTGTCCCCTTGTCCTATAGGATGGGTGTCTGGCTGCTCTCTAAGCAGGTTAGAGAGGTTTGGTCTTACCCTTTTCCAGATGGGTCACTGTCTGTGGGTATCTGCTGCTGGGCACACAGTTGGCCACAATGAGATGCTGCTGCTCTTCTCCATCCAGCTCAGCTTTTTTCAAAGCAAAAGCATATTGGTGCCCAGTGGACATTCAAGCAGGTGTTTACTGCAGGGGCTTCTGGTGATCACTTCAAAATTTTACAGGCCATGGGGCAGGGGTAGGTGGGTTTGGAGAGCAGGTCTCAGCCTAGCTACATCTCCCCTCTGCCCCGTCACAGAAAGGCGGAGGCCTCACTGCTTAGAAGGCAGTGGGGAAGGATGGAGGGTGTGCCCACATGGAGGCTATCCAGCTTGTGGACCTCCCCAGATCACTCTCCTCTCCCTCTGCTTCCATCAGTCCTCTCCTCTGCCTGCCTGCCTATTGCAGTGCTCTCCTGTTTCCCTCTCCATTGCCATTGCTTCCCTCTCAACCTCTCCTGATGTCTGGCAGGTTTTGCATGGCCCTAAAAAATTTTAGTAACTAGTTTATACCATCACCCCTAATTGGCCACTGCAAACACAGTTGGAGTAATGAATGTCAACTGCCAGGTTCTCCCAAAGCCTATATGGCACCTTTGTTCAAACCAGAAAAAGGAGTCTTCTTATGAGCAGGTGCCCTGCTTGGGACTGGGAAGTCCCTTTCTCGCAGAGATTCAGTGCTGACAGGACATGTGGTTTGGCCTGCAGAGAGCAGGATGTATCTCAGCACCTTCTCCAGTTACCCCTCATCCAGAGCTTTGTGCAGTGTGGGCGCTGGACAGCCACACATGAGGGCCTCTCAGTAGCTTTATGCTCATGTGCAGCTGGGACTGGAGAAGAGAGTGTCTTTGTCAGAGTCGGGGCCTCTCCTTGCCCCTTGCATCACATAAGAGGGGAATTGAGCTCAAGACTATATTATATTAGATTATGTTAATGAGGGTGTAGTGGAGTGAATCATGACCCCCTTTCCCCAAAAAGATAATGTCTAGTTCCTAATCCCTGGAACCATGAATTTGACCTCATTTGGAAAAAGGGTCTTCGAGATGCAATTATAACATAAAGATCTGCAGATGAGATCATCCTGGATTACCTGGGTGAGCCCTAAGTGCAACCACAGCTGTCCTTATAGGAAAAGACATGGGAAGGTTATACAGAAGAAGAAGACATGTGAAGAAACACAAAGAAGAAGGCATACAAGGATAGAGGCAGAGATCAGGGTCATGCAGCATAAGTCAAGGAGCACCAAATGACACCCACAGCCACCAAGGCTGGCATAGGCAAGGAGCAGTCCCCCGGAACCTCCAGGGGTGCAGTTCTGCCAACAGCTTCATTTCCAACTTCTTGCCTCCAGAACTGGGAGGAAATGAATTCTGTTGTGTTAAGCCACCTAAACTCTGGTCACCTGTTACAACAGCCTGAGGAGACTAACACAGGGTCAAGGCTGAGGATTAAAGGGCCGGTGGAGGTGGGGGGGTGGGGGCAGCGCTGGCCAGCAGTTCGCTCTTCCATTTACAGCTGGTCCTCTCTGCGGCTTCTAAAACCAAGCACATTTTATCCTGTGGGTAGTCCTTAGCTTTATAAGAGAAATTAGTTCTCCTCTTAACACAATTATTTTGAAAACTGACACAGACTAAGCATGACTTCTTGTCCCTCTCAATTTTATACAAAAAAAGTAGTATTTTTCCTATCAACAGACTCTCTTATGAACTCCACCACAGCTTTGTTTTGCTAAGGGTGTTTTTCAATCCCTGGCCCAAGTTATATCCAGACTACCTCCCTTTAACTTGACCTTGGCAGTAAGAGAGAGGAGAGGAAACTCAATCTCCCTTGACAGTTTTAAGCACCCCTCCAGGCATTATTCATCTCTGTACCATCTAACTCAGGAAGTGGCATTCAGCAGATGGTCAGGAAATGTTTGTTAACCAGGATGACCAACCATCCCGCTATTCCCGGGACAGCAAGATTTTTTGAGACATCAGGCTTTCAGTGTTAAAACCAGAACTGTCCTGGGCAACCCAGAAGGGACAGTTGGTCACTCTCTAAACAAATAAACCATCCTGACCCCATTGTAAGTCGCCCAATATAAAGTTATTTAGTCCTGGTCCCCACTCCACCTCATTCTAGGGTTTCCAAGCTCCCTGGGTCCTTCTTCCCGGAAATCCTTTTCTTCAGGCTAGAACACCTACCTGGGCATCAGCTCGGACCAGGCCCTGGATAGTGTCTGCTGAATGCTCCCATGTGTAGTTTCAGCTCCCCTTTCTTGACTATTTTGTTCTCTGAATTTTTTCCTAGCTGTTTTTCTCTTCATGCTCCTGAAATGTTGACCCTCTCCAGGATTCGTCCTTGATCCATTCCCAAATAGGTCATGGATGACCTCAAGAAATGAAATTAAAACAAAAGGACACACCACCTTGAATGCTATTACCGAGTGCTTTGTGCATCCAACGTTCCATCTGTCAACAAACTCTGCTAATTCCCTCCACTGCATAAATATTAAATCAGTTCCCTTTTCTCCATCCCCATGGTGGCTGCCATATGCCAGAACCTTATCATTCCTTGTGTGTTACTTAGATTTCCCATTTCCAATCTTAACCTTTCCAGTGTGTCCTTTTTATCATTTCAGCGTAATTGCTGTAATATGCAGATATTACTACATCTCTTCCTTGCTGAAAACATGACAAAGGCTCCCTGAGCTCTCCAGGATTAAGTTACAACTTTCTTAGACTGGCACATGACCTGCCCTTGTCCAGTAGTTTGGCTTCACCTGTCCCCTTTAGCCCCTCTCAGACTCCACAGTCCTGCCTCAATGAACCAGCCCACTCCACCTATGACCAGACCCTTGGACCTCCACATCCTTCCCTCTGTGCTGCTATCCAAGCCCCTCTGCCTGGCTGCCTCCTGCCAGGCCTTCAGAAATCAGCTCACAGGTTGCCATGTCCCTGTTACGTGGGTGGGATGCCTCCTTTGTCCTGTCCCAGCAGTGTGCCTTCACACTCTCCGTGCACTCACTGCCTGCTTGTCTCCCTTCTGTGGATGAGCAACCCAAATGCAGGGCAATGTTCATTCGCCTTTGTCTTCACTCTCCACAGTGCTGGTTTATATAATGTCCCTGAATTCATTTCCACCTGGAACTTAAGAACAGGACTTTACTTGAAAATAGGGTCTTTGCCGATGTCACTAGTTACTAGTAAGTTGAGGTCAGACTGCATTAGCGTGGGCCTCTGAACTGTTACGACTGGTGTCCTTATGGAAAGAAAGGACAGGCAGGGACACAGACATGCACAGAGAAGATAGCCATGTAACAGCAGAGACAGATTAGTGACACAGCGACAAGCCCAGGAACACCGAGGTTGCTGGGAGAGAGGCAAGGACGGATCCTTCCCCAGGCCTTCCAAGGGAGTGGGCCCTGCTGACACTTCATTTGGACCTTCCGCCTCCAGAACTGAGAAGGAATACATTGCTGCTGCTTTAAGCCACCCAGTTTACAGTATTTTGTTATGGCAGCCCTAGAAAATGAATACAGTGCCAACATATTTGGTTGGCTCCGTGAATGATATAATCCATTTACCCCTTCCCACAGCCATTAGGAGAGACCCCTGTCAACTCCACGCTGGAATGTTCTGGCAGCCTTAGGATCCGTCTCCCCAGGCTAGCTGGATGGAGCGACTCCATGAACTTGTGACTCCAAATGGGTCCTGTATTTGTTGAACTGATCACCAAAGGATTGTTGCTCCTGGCCTTACTACAAGGTTACCTGCATTCTGGCGTTAAACTGTGTCACCTCCACCCTGAGCGAAGCTCCTTCGCAGGGCTCTGCTGGACACTAGGAATTGGTGACCATGATTCTGGATGTTGCTGAGCATGCAGCACAGGCCACAGGCCTGTTTGTACCCCTGCTTGCTAATGAATGAGAGTCTGTGTGTAGAGTTCTGACACCTGTTCATTATAACATACGGAGACCTGTGGCCCAAGACCTCGTGCATGTACATGGTGAATGACAAAACTGATGAGGGTCACTTCTAACCAAGCAGGTCGTAGAAAGGATTCCAGTTTTGGAACAAGACAAATTTGTACTAAAACTCCAGCTCCTCCACTGATGGCCTGAATCCCCTATGAGATTGCTTCAGAGGGTGTGGATGGTGGTCGGAGCCCATCAGTGAGTTATCGCTGTAATTAGAGATCACACATGTGCAAGGCTCTGGGTGTCATAGATGCTCCCTGTTAGCTAGTAACTTGCCTGCAGTCACACGGCTGAGGGGTGAGGTGCTGTCTGGGGTCTCAGCTCTTTTCCCCTGAAACGGAGACTGTGGCCTCTAACGAGGGCCTTAAGCATTAACCAGGCATCTGGAATGTGCCACCTTATGCACTTTCAGATACATGTTCTCCATTTATCCTCACAAAAGGTTTTTATTTTTAGGATTCTTACCATTAAAAACATTGGGAATGATGCTCAGAGAGGGAGTATAGCTCCCCACAGCTCTCGAGAGCAACACTTCCCAACCTTGGCGGCAGGTGAGACATCTGAGAGCTTTGAAACATCCCCGCGCTCCAGATGAAACTGTGTCTGATACAGGGCCCGGGCACCAGAACTTTAAGAAACCCTTTGGTGGCTCCAAGTGCAGCCAAGTTTGAAGATCTGTGCCCTAGCATTTACAGGTCATTGTCCCCAAGTGAAGTGATTTGAACTTTTATTCTCCCAGGACAGCAGAGCAGATGCCATTGCCCCCACTTTGCAGATGGGCAAACCAAGGCTCCAGGGGAAATTCTAGAAGGGCTTTGAGTGGAACCGAGAGTTCCTGGTTCGGCTCCAGTGCTCTGTCCCTGGAGTTGGGGGAGGTGTGCCATTTCCCCGACCTTGCAGGCTCCCTTTCCCCTGCACCTGAGCCAGCTGCCTTGGGTCCATTGAACTATGTACCACTGACTAACGAGAGGGAGGTTCCGAGGGTCCTACCTGGTGCCCACTGCCTGGCTTCCCCCCCCCCCCCCCCCCCCCCCCCCCCCCCCCCCCCGCGGTTCCTGGGTTCCCTGAAGCACAGAGCAGAGGTGGAGTAGTTTTCCATCGGGCTCTTCAGGTCTGTTTCATTCCCACTTCAGTTTTTCCATCTGCCTGTCATAGGGTGCGTGGTACAGACTTGTCTCTGCCAAAGGCCTTAGAGGCTCTGGAATGGAGAGAGCAGCAGGAGCCCAGAGTTCATTCTGTGGGGAGAGATGGGCTTTTCCATGCATCACTTCCCACACCTACCCCTGGGTTCTCATATCGGCTCTCCCCCCCCCCCCCATGATTCCCAGGGGGCCACCAGCAGTGAAGACACAGTTCTGGAAAGCAGAAGGCTCTGACAGCCCCACAAATCAGTCTCCATATCCCCACCCCTCGACCCTCCCAGGACAATGCTATCAAGTCATCTCGAGCAAAGGAACCAGAACAACGTAGTGAAAGAGAACAGAGGCCTCTCTTTCTCACTGCTGCTGCAATTTCAATAGAGAGCCTTTTTCGAGCAGGAAGAAGTGGTTCTTCTGGTGTGTCCCTAACAAAAGCTGACCTCTTCCTTGGCGGAGTTTGGTAGGCCCAGAATCAAGCTGGGGTTATTTCTCCACCATCGCCATAGTCATAGCAACAGCTTTGATTAATGCAGTGGCCCATTAGAGGGATAATGTCAGCCCTAATCAGAAACGCCTCAAGTATCTCTCTTTGCATTTTGGTAAATGGCGTAATCACATTATGGTTCAATGTGTCTGGGAGCTGATTGCTGTCGTGAAAAGTCTGCCTGATTTTCCAGGTTAAGGGGTTTCAGGGGGCCCGAGATGCAGCTAATCACCATGCATTGTTGGGAGGGCTCAGAGAAAAGGCAGAGGGCAGGAGGCTGCCTGGTATTGCTGCCCTGCCCTTCCTTCTGGGCTGGCAGTAGCACTCTGGGCTGGTGATCTATTTGCAGGGGGGTTTCCCTGAAGGAGATGGGCTGGGAGTCAGAAGGAGGTGGCTTTCACTGTTGCGGTTAAGCATAAAGAAAGCAGAGGCATGGTTGAGAAGGGCAGGCAGGCCGCTGAGCTGGGCTTGGCTGTTCCTGCCCCTTGTCCATCAAGAGTGTGATGGCTAGACAGCCTCAGGTCATGCCACTGGGCCGGCCTGGAAATAGGAAACGGCGGGTGGGGCGGGCAGGGGGACATGCACTGCAGAGGCACATAATGAGTGTGGACCTGACTTTCATAATAGCCCTTGGCTGATGCAAGACCTGCTTGGAAACTTCCCACTCAAGGTAGATTCCTGTGCCCCCTGGGAAGGGGAGTTTCCCCCCTCCTTGCTTTTACCAGTAGGGAAACCAAGGCAAAAAGCAGTGGCATCTCTCACTCGCGTGTTTATATAGGAATCGATGCTAGGCTCCACCTCCCAAGGGATGCTGCTTTTGTCTCTGCAAGTCCGTGGGCGACAGTAACAGTAAATGGTCCCCACCAGTGATGAAGGATTAGGAGAAGGACCTGAGGAAATATTCACTGAGCCCCCCTGAGGCTATTTCCAGATGCTCCAAGGAGGTTTTTAAGGAGGACTCATGCAGTTAACTATTTATGACTTTTTCAGATGCGGAACAAAAATAGAAGGTGGCACTAGCTTCTCCAGCGCTCAGGAAATAAAATCCTCGCCGAGGTCTGAAACCACTCTGGGGCCATTAAATTTACTGTCTCTTGGATGACATGTAATATCCAGCATAATGTTTTCATCCTTGGCCATGACACTATTTTTCTTCCCAGAGTTGAAAATGATCTCAGGAACAGCTGAGGAAACTGAGTCAATGAGGGAGAGCTAGCCCAGAGTCATAGGACTGGTCTGGGGCCAAACTCTGGTGGAAGCAGATCTCTTGCTACTTGGACCAAAGTTCACTTCAGAGGGTCCAGTTCAATGTCCCAGGGCAGGTGTGGGAGTGGGAAGTTCTTCAGGGGGACCAGTCCAATGGACAGACACGACTCTGTGACACCGTGAGTCAACCAGTCTGTCTTCCATCTTGCTTTGCTCCAAGCCAACTTGCCACCTGGAGGAGTCAGTGTTCTTCCTAAGGAGATGTTGGATTAGACGTGTTCAAGGACAGAGGCTCGCTGCCTGCCCTCAAGCCTCACAGACTCGTGTTGCATTAGGAGTAGGAGAGAGTGAATTTCCCAGGCTAGGATGTGCCTCAGCTCTGGCAGGAACTAGCAGTGTCTCCCCAGCTCTATAAAGCGTTATTGTGTCTTTCTAGTAGCCAGGTCCTTGATCATCTTTTCCTTTAAACTCAGCTGACCAAGGAATTGGAAATTAAAGCAAATCAAGGATGTGGGGCCTTTGCCCCACACAGCCAATAGCTTTAAGCTAAACCCATAAGAGACCAACATTTGTCTGAACAGAAAACCACAGAGGAATGAATTAACATTACGGTGAGAGTTTCCATCTGGCCTCTGCTGGCACCCTCACCACAGAAGCCGCCTGAGCTGGCACCCCCTCCCTATTGGCTCAGCCTGATGCCAGTCCCTGAGCCAATCCAGGCAGGCAAGATGTGTATTAACATTCTCCCTTCCTTAGCCCAGTCGACAGTTTCCCAGACCTGGGACTCAGGGGTCCAGCCTCTGTTACTGCCTCCCTCTGCCCTTCCTTGTGTTTCCGCTGACAACCACATCCAGCTCTTGGCATTCCAGAGGTGAGCTTTCCATAGCCAAGTAAGATAATGGACCATATGGATCTTCTTCTCTTTTTCATCCTCACCCGAGAATGAGAGAGAGAGGAGAGAGAGAGAGAGAGAGAGAGAGAGAGAGAGAGAGAGAGAGAGAGAGAGAGAGAGACACATCAATGTGAGATGTGCCCTGACCAGGGATCAAACCCATAATCCAGGTATGTGCCCTGACAGGGAATTGAACCAGCAACTGTAAGGTGCATAGGACGATGCTCCAACCAACTGAGCCACTCCAGCTAGGCTGGATCTTCTTGATGCCCACTTTGACATGACTCCAGTTTTAACAGGATTGCCTTTTAGCAATTCCTATTGGCTACTCTGGCTCCCACCACGTCTGGAATTTGGCCCCCTCGGACACTGCTGACTCTCCAGAACCTAGCTCACTGAACACATATGCAGCATCCTCATCACCACCTGGCACAGCACTTGCATGTTAGCTTGTTGGTCTTCCTCCACCAGACTGAGCTCCACGAGAGTAGAAATCTCAGTTGCTTTCTCCTCATGGTATCCCCAGCACCTAGCACAACATAGCAATGTTTAATGCTTATTTGATGGATGAAAGTATAAATAAAAAGGTGACATCCCTTTCCTGTAGAGGGAATTGATAACTCGCTTGATTTTGCTAATGCACGTCCATCTCTGTTTATTTAAACTGAAAGAGCAAGTTCAGGATTTAACCCTGGCAGAGTTTTTTTGTCACTTCTGAAAAGACAGTCTTTTACAAAGACCTGTGCTTATTACAAAAGAGTTATCATCATGAAATTGGCCTTTTGTTTGCTTTATAATTGTATTCAATTGCTAACCATTCTGCCAATTAACCAAGTTTTTAGTGGCTTTCAAATAAAAAAAAGTTATTTTTTAGAGTTGGTTTGGAGGGGCAATGACACGTGATTGGAGACGACAAGATGGCTCTGGTCACTTAGTGCCTGTAAATTTTTGAGTGAGTCACAAAGTATCTCGGAGCCTTAGTTTCCTCATCTGGAAATTGTGGTAGTCAACTCAGTAATCACTATCTTCTTTTCAAGGTTTATTGCCTCTATTAACCTATAATTCTGTTTCACTAATGCAAGTCCAAAGCATGCCCTTTCTGTCTTGTATTTTGACCAAGTCAGAATTTTAGGGTGAAAGCCTTTTGCACATCTTTCAACATCTTGCCACCAGGTGGCAGGCACGTGCCACAGACCTTTTGTCCCAAGCACAAAGTATGAGTATCTTACCAGAGATTGAATTAAGATAGTAGCTTTCTAAGCTGGAGGCCAGAGTCTTTGAGTTTTTGAAATAGCAAACACTTAGTCTTGTGCAAAACAACAGTTTCAGGGGGACGGGGGACCATATCTAGGAATGAGTGTTCAGGCCCCCCGATTTATGTGGTTCAGAATTTTGAGGGCACCAGAGCTTGACTCTTGGGTGTCTTCCCCTCTCTCTTTATCTGGGGATGAGTCAGTGGATGCCCATCACCCCAGCAGCACCTGCAGTACTCAGTGTCCCATGAAGAGAATCATGTGCTGAGCCAGAGTTGATGGATTTTATCCTGTCCCTTTTGTTCTTTCCTGTCTCCTTCCAGGAAGGAGATGAGGGATGCATTCAGGCAAAGTTGGGACAACTCCCTAAGTTCTGTTTTAAACTTTTGCCTAATTACAATAAAATTTTCCTTAAATACAAATTCAGAAAAAGATATTCCATCTTCCCTGGTCCCCCTCTCTGATTAATTTTATGTATCAACTGGACTGGGCCAAGGAGCACTTATATATTTTTGGTCAAACATTATTCTGGGTGTTTCTGTGAGATTATTTTTGGGTGAGATTAACATTTAACTCTGAGTAAAGCAAATTGCCCTCCCTAATGTGGTGGGCCTCATCCAATCCATTGAAGCCTTAAATAGAACAAAAAGGCTTATCCTCTCCCGAGTAAGAGAGAATGCTTTTTGCCTAACTGCCTTTAACTGGGACGTTGGCTTTCTTCCTGGGTCTCAGCCTGCCAGACTTTAGACTGGATCTGCACCACAGACTCTCCTGCATCTGCAGCTTGGAAACTCATCCCGCAGACCTTGGGACTTGTCAGCCTTCATCCTCATGTCAGCCAGGTCCTTATACTAAATCTCTTCATATACAGGGCGTCCCAAAAAAATGTGTACATACTTTCACTGCTGATAGGTCAATTTTGAAAATGAAATGTATGTTAATAAACACTGCCTTTGTAATTATTCAAAATGTATATACATCCTATATAAATATAAGCGCATGTATGTGTGTATGTGTGTGTGTATCTATATATCTCCTGTTGGTTCTGTTCTCCAGAGAACTCTGACAAATGCACCTCCTAACTGGATATTCGTCACTTGGTTGTGCACATACATACACTGAGCACCTACTTTGTACCAGGCCCTGTACTAGGCTTTGGGAATAGGGAAATGAACAAACAGAACATTCCCTGTCTCAGGGAGCTTCCAACCTACTGAGAGGGATAAACAGTCAAATACTCAAAGTATAAAAACAAAGCTACAGCAACTCCCACTGAAGCTAGAGTGACTGTTGGAGTCTAGGAGGAGTGACTCGAGTTGCACTATAGCCAGGAGCCACACATTTAAATATAAATTAGTTAAAAATGAAATACAAATATTGAAACTTCAGTCCAGTGGCTAGCTTTATTTCACTTGCACAGTTTCCACATGTGGTTAGTGGCTCCCCAATTCCCTCTACAGTGGGGGAACTCTTGATAATCTTTTTGACTTTATTGACGGCTGGAACTGGCCTGTGTGAATTTTAGGTCAGCATCCTGAGGTAGGAATATATTGGCCTAACGCGTCTTCTTTGAACAAGGCCACACCAAGGCACGAGCTCCTAGTCTGTAGGAGAGGCTCCATTGGAGGTTGGGGTCCATCCTTATGTGTGCCACTTGGTACACAGCCTGACTATGCCTGTTCAACAGGAACCTGCAGTAGAAGGTGTGAGTGAGCCAGGTACCCTGGTACACAACTTGTCCAACATCTACTTCTTTGATTTTGTTCCTGATTTCTCCCCGGTACATCTCCCCTCCCCCCCCCCCCCCCCCAATCATCAGTACCTCTAGAATTGTTCAGCCTCCTTTATTTTCTTATCTGTAGTCAACTCTTTACTTCCCTTCATCTCCTAGTACAGTGCCTAGCACATAACACATATTCAACAAATAATGATTGTTTCAATGTCCATCAGCCAAAGACCCCCAGGAACATACCTATAGTTAAACAAGTGTAAGTTTATTTAGCTTGCTCCAATGAAAGAAAATACATGGTGTCTTGGTAAGAGAGCCTCAGAAGGGTTTGTTAAAGGATTTGGGGTTTGACAAGATGATTGTAAGAAGGGCTAGAGGAACAAGAACTAGTTTTGTATTAGATACTCTTAGGGAGTAAGGGGTAATTCAGCAGCTTGGTATCTCAGAAATCCTGTTCAGGAATTAGAGCAAAATGAGGCTGAATATGTCTTTGGCAAGAAAGCAACAATCCCTCAGAAATAATTTGGGGGAGGGGGCGGATTACAGTATGGCTTTGCCTTTGGTTACAAACTATCACAATCTAACTGAAAACAATGTTGATTTCCATTTTTTCAATTAAATTTGAAAAAATCGCTGAATAAATATTTAACTTTACTCAAATGTAGAAGCAATTGCAATGGTTTTTAAACCTGCCAAAGTGACCTTTCACCTTATCTATCTTTTGGGTAATTGCTTTTTACTGACTTTGAGCAAAATTGGCCCTTAGTTTAATGATATTACATAGAGGCTTCATCTACCATTTTGAAAGTAGTGATATCTGTTTTTCAAAATTGGTATTTTAATTTTAATTGCCCATTCAAGGATATTCTGGAGTTGGTCAGTATTCTACTTTAAATGTGGTCCCAATACCATCTACATGGAACTAAGAACAATGAGTCAATTACTTCCTGAGTTTGCAACACCACTTTCCTGTGACTCATCCTTTCCTCCAGGAGTCACCTTACCCCATTGTTCACATGAGCTGTTTTTAAGCAAGTGTACCCCTGGCCTGGCATGCATGCAATTTTTAGAATCTGAATAAAAAACTCATTTATCCTTCCAACATCTTACTCATTTTTACCCAACATTCTAGAAAGTTGGAAAAAAATACCTATCATATTTGTCATCGCTCTGACTTTTTGTCATTTGCAACTTGATTAGCATCTCTTCTCTGCACTTCACTCATAACATTGACCAAAAATTGAACAGGATACCTGGAAGAACAGAATTCATCCAGCCTCAGCTAGTCACCAAAAACACACTTTTGATATGGTTGTTGGTCTCTTTTCAGTGTGCTTATCCAGCCAACATTTCACCCCGTATGTGCATGAGAAGAAGGAGAGCTTTTGGCAACTGTGCATTTGGGAAAGTTACTGCAGCACAGGGAGGCTCTCAGAGGGTTGGGTGTTGGGAAGAGTGGAGCGGGAGCAGGGAGACCAGTGGGGCTGGAAAGAAGTAATCCAAACTTGAGGTCATCAGTTCTTAAACTAGGGTGGGGTGCCTTTGGAAATGGACAGGGAGGTGTTGTTGCTACAAACATTATGAAAGGAAAAGTCAGCAGGTCTCTGTAACAAACGGGTATGGGAAGAAATGGAGAAAAGCAGAGTTCAGAGCCTAAGTGCTTGGATGGTGTTGTCATAACTGGAAATATAGAAGCCTTGGAGGGAAGCTGTTTGAGGCGACAGACGGTGAAGGGAATTCTTGCTGCAATGTAAAGGGATTTTATGGTTCAGTTGATTGAAAGGTAGGTTAAAAATATTTTGAAATGCCAGAGGTTTATTTGTATTAACTGTTGACAATAGAGAGGGAGAGGTCGAAGATGGAGAAGAGGTTGGGCATGGCCAGTGAATAAGGTCCACAATTGAGCACAGGCATGGCCATCAGAATTCAAACGCACAGGAAGGAGATCTGTGGATGAGAGCACATTTTAGAACTTCATCTCTAAGGGCCTTTGCAACTGCTGTTCCCTCTGCTCAGATGCTTTCCCCACATATTCTCATGGTTTTTTCTGTAGATCACAACATGATGGTCTTTTTTTTTTTTTTTTTTTCCAGGCCTCAGCTCGAAGGTCTGCTCACAGAGTCTTTCCCTGACCATTCATCTGTCACCCAGATCCGTTCCAATCCAAGACTAGCCCTGCCCCAGAATGGCCCAGGACCTCCAGGCTCTTGACTCTCACAGAAAAGAATTAAAGAATGAGTGGGGCATACGGGCTGCAAAGAACCTTCTGGCTCTAAGGGAACAGGAAGAACTAGAAGATTTGCCAAATGACTACCCTTCAAGCACCAGTGAAGATGAGGGGGGCGGTGATGGAGAGCGAAAGCATCAAAAGCTTCTGGAAGCAATCAGTTCCCTTGATGGAAAGAATAGGTGGAAATTGGCTGAGAGATCTGAGGCTGGTCTGAAGGTGTCAGAGTTCACGGTCAGTTCTAAAGGATCAGGAGAAAGGCTAGTCCTTTCAGATCTGCTTGAACCTGTTAAAACTTCATCCTCATTGGCCACTGTGAAAAAGCAGCTGAATAGAGTCACATCAAAGAAGACTGTGGAGCTACCCCTTAACAAAGAAGAGGCTGAGCAGATCCACAGAGAAGTGGCGTTCAATAAAACCTCACAGACGCTCTCCAAATGGGATCCCATCGTTCAGAAGAACCGACAAGCAGAGCAGCTGGTTTTCCCCCTGGTAAAGGAGCAGTCAGCCTTTGCTCCCATTGAGCATGTGCTCCATGGCTGGAAGGCAAGAACACCCCTGGAGCAGGAGATTTTTAACCTCCTTTGTAAGAATAAGCAGCCAGTGACAGACTCTTTACTGACTCCTGTGGAAAAGGCCTCTCTCAAAGCCATGAGCCTAGAAGTGGCTAAAATGCGCCGAGCAGAGCTTCAGAGGGCCCGGGCCCTGCAGTCTTACTATGAGGCCAGGGCTCGAAGAGAGAAGAGAATCAAAAGCAAAAAGTATCACCGAGTTCTGAAGAAAGGAAAGGCCAAGAAAGCCCTAAAAGAGTTTGAGAAGCTGCGGAAGACCAGTCCTGCTGCTGCACTGGAAAATCTTGAAAAGGCCAGAATGATGGAGCGAATGAGCCTTAAGCACCAGAACACGGGAAAATGGGCAAAGGCAAAGGCAATTATGGCCAAATATGACCTGGAGGCTCGCCAGGCTATGCAGGATCAGTTGGCCAGGAACAAAGAACTGACGCAGAAAGTCCAGGTGGCCTCCGAGAGTGAGGAAGAGGAGGGAGGTGGAGAAGAAGAGGGTCATCTCCTTGTCCCTGATTCAGTGAATGAGACACACACGACTGCAGATGGACTGAACCCCTGGATGGTCAGGAATGACTTTGATGATGCGAAAGAGGCTGAAATCCACAAGGACTCTGAACAACTTCCAGAACCCAAGGCCAATGATGCTTCTGAGAGTGAGGAAGAAGAAAGACAAGTGGCAGAGGAAGAAATTTTGTTGAAAGAATTTAAGGACAGTCAGTCGCTTAGGAAAAAGTTAGGGCTCAACCAGGACGCCAAGCCAGTGGGCAGACAAGAAACAAAAGATTCTAGCACGCAGGAGGTGCTATCTAAACTGAGAGCACTATCTCAGAAACTCAACAAGGACAGCCATCAGTGCAGGAAGCAAAACATGGATTCAGCGAGGACTGTTCCGTCCATCCAGAGAGAGGGACCTGCTGGGGAAGAAGAGAAGCCCCTGTTGCTACAGAGGCCGGAGAGAGCACAGACTCTGGAGGAGCTAAAGGAACTGAGCAAAGAGAGATGCTTTCAAAATGAGGAGCTTCCCAGACCTGTGTTAGAAGGGCAGCAGTTGGAGAGGAATAATCAGCCTAGTGCTCCCAAGAAGAAAACAAAGGAGCAAATGATAGACTTAGAGAACATCTTAACCACAAAATCTCCTTCCGTGAAGTCTTTGGCTGTCCCCATGATAGAGGAGTTGGAAGATGAACAGGAGAGAGAGCAAAAGCAAATGATAAGGGAAGCTTTTGCTGGTGATGATGTCATCAGAGACTTCTTGAAAGAGAAGAGAGAAACTGTGGAGGCAAGTAAGCCAAAGGACGTGGACCTGACTCTGCCTGGTTGGGGTGAGTGGGGCAGCGTGGGCCTGAAGCCCAGTGCCAAGAAGAGACACTGGTTTCTCATTAAAGGACCTGAAGGTCCTCCAAGGAAAGACAAGAATTTACCAAATGTGATTATCAATGAGAAGCAAAACATCCACGCAGCAGCTCACCAGGTGCGGGCGCTTCCATATCCATTTACCCACCATCAGCAATTTGAGAGGACTATCCAGACCCCTATAGGATCTACATGGAACACCCAGAGAGCCTCCCAAAAGCTGACTACGCCCAAGGTTGTCACCAAGCCAGGACATATCATTAAGCCTATAAAAGCAGAGGATATGGGCTACCGGTCTTCCTCACAGTCCGACCTCTCTGTCATACAGAGGAATCCAAAACGACTCTCCATACGTCACAAAAAGCAACTGAAGAAAAACTAAAGATAGAGTTGCTGGAGGAGTGACATCTTGGTGCCCAGAAGCAGGACCCCAGAGTGTTCCTCCATTTCACTAGTACTACAAGCTACAGGATCAATTTTTAAATTTGTTAGCACACATATTAGGAATAAAGGCATTTTTTTCTATTAAAAAAAAAAAAGGAGTCATGGTGAGAGTGAGAGCCAATTTTATTCAGGTAGAGAAAAAGAGTTAGGATGCGGGTTCCTGGAGACAGGATCAGGGGTTGAGCTGCCCACTGCCCCTTTGGTTGCAAGTCTCTCAGGGCGTTGCTGTGAAAGAAGCAAAAGTATACAGTCAAGTGGAATGGGTGAACTCGAGAGTGAGTTGTGTGCTTGGTCAGTCAGTTCTTGGGATTTTATGTGTTTCTAAGGGTGGGTTGTTTCTAAACTTTGTGGCACTGACTTCTAACTTGACCTGGGTGTGTGTGTGTGTTTGTGTGTGTGTGTTGTTCCTAATATGGTCTGTTCTAAAAGTGTCATGGTGTTCTTCCTCCTCTGCCCCTCTTCTACTCGTGGTGTCAGTTTTCATTATGATGATGGTATAATGAGCTTTGAGGTCAGTCTCTTACAAGTTTTTTCTCCATCTTGGATGGATTCTGGTCCTCACTGCTGTTGTTGACTTCTGTGACCCTGCAGGGGTTTCTTGCCTGACTGTTTTCCTATGATCATGCGTGGAGGTAGGGATCCTGGTGAGTGGACCTAGTGACTTATCATCCCGTGATGTTGGCTTCTACTTCCTCATTCCACTCATCAGGAGTTTTCTCTAACTTCTTTCTATTCTGCCTCACACTTTAAAATAGTCCTCAACCCTCATCTGAAATTATCTCATTTTCTCATCTGTGGGTTTTTTTGCTGTGACCTATATGAAAGCTGGGACCTTTGCTTGTTTATTCATGGCTGTACTTCCAATACCTGGTATATATTTGTTGAATGAATGAACAGCATGCAGAAAGCCTGGTAGAGAATAGGCACTTAATGTTGAGTGCTAAAAGAAGCAATCGTTGCACTCCCACGTATATACCCAAGAGAACTGTACAGAAATATCTATAACAGCATTACTCATAGTAGACGAGAGGTGCAAACAACCTAAATGTCAAAATGTGGTATATCCATACGATGGGATATTATTCAGCCATGAGGCATGAAGTACCGATACCGATCACAACATGGCTTAGCCTGAGAAATGTTGTAAGAAAAAGAATCCAGACACAAAAATCCACATGTCTTGTGCCATTTATATGAAATTCCCAGGATACATAAATTCATAGAGACATAAAGCAGGGGCTAAAGGGAAGGGGGCATGGGGAATAATTGCTTAGTGAGTACAGATTTCTCTTTATGGTGATGAAATATTCTGGAATTATCCCGAGCTGGGTGACTGTCAGTTGGAGCATCTTCCTATACATTAGAAGATTGCAGGTTCAATTCCCAATCAGGGCACATACCTAGGTTGCAGGTTTGATCTCTGGTCAGGGCGTGTACTGGAGGCAACCAATCGATGTTTCTCTCTCAAATCAATAAAACATATCCTTGAGGATTAAAAAAGAAAAATCTTCTGGAATTAGTGGTGATAATTCTGTCACACTTTAAAGTGGTTAAAATAGTAAATTTTATGTTATGTACATTTTACCTCTTTAAAAGAAGATAGACTGGCCCCAACCAGTTTGGTTCAGTGGATAGAGCCTTCAGACTGAAGGTTCCCCAGTTTGATTCCAATCAAGGGCATATATCTTGGTTGCGGGCGCATCCCCTTTGGGGTTTTGCAGGAGGCAGCTGATCGATGTTTTTCTCTCATCGATGTTTCTAACTCTCACTTCCTCTCCCTTCCTCTCTGTAAAAAATCAAAATATATTTTTAGAAAAAGAAGATAGACTGGACTAGCATGTGAAGTATAGCTGAACTCTAAAACACACAGGGCTAACTAATACTTCACTCATATGCAGACAAATCAAAGAACCATGTAAAGCAACCCTGAGGCATGAATCTACCAAATAGATTTATTGTTCAGAGTTACCAATTCACTGCTCATAGGATTCTTGAAGGATTCCTTCAGATTGTGAGTACTTGTCTCTTTTGCATAAAAACTACTTGATTCCTACGTAGACCTTTGGGGGAAATACTTTTACATGAAAGAAGACCTGCTGTGGGTAATTGCAAATGCTACTACTTCATGTAAAAAAGTTCATTTAGTGACCAGAAACCACCTCCTCATCTCTCCACCCTTAAACCACAGCTCAGGAAGCCTGCACTTCCAAGGAGTTGTTCTCCCATGGTTTTGGGGAGAGGGGGTTTCTGGGGAGTGAAAAGACCACTGGTAGTTGTGATGTGTGCTCAGCATACTCGGGCAGATCCTGGGTCCAGTGCCTCCCCCGAAGCCCTGAGCTTGCAGTAGTGATGCCTCTTATTTCCAGCTGTGAATAGACCTCTAGTGGCAACTACTGAAATCGACCTGCTCTCTCCTGAGGCAAGAGGGTGCCCGCTCTGTGAATGAGCATGACTCCTGTCAAGGCACTACAGGGTGCAGCTGTTCCAACAGAACGCGCCTCCCCAGCAGCACTGAACCTTCTACAGGTCTGGTTTGGTTAAATATGCTCGTTAAAAATCTCTAAGCGCGTTTTCTTTATGGATCATGTTCTATGTGGCCTGAATCATGGACACCCTGGTTGCCCTGTGCTGACAGCCAGAAGCCTCCATTTCCACTGGACACTGGGAAGAAGACCTAAAGGCAGGATCTTGTTCATGTGAAAGGAGTTTGGATGTGAGACTCCCTTGACTCTTGCCAAAGGAAAGACTGCCTGTGAATGGTGATATTTGAATTGGAATTGAGTTCAAGCTTCAACGGGCATTATTTCTACCCTGCTATTGGAAAATGGTTCTTAAACTTGTGCCAAACAACTCAGTGTCATATAATTTCATCCAAGGAGACTGCTCCTACCGCTGATCATCTCTTTTTCAGACGGATAATCACATCCTGCTCTGGGATCACACTTCTATTTTGGCACTTGTAGTGAGGTCATTCATTCAGCAAGTATTTATTGACCTGCTTTGAGTTATGCACAGTTGTAGGTGTTAGGGATAAGGTAATGAGTATAAAAGGCAAAGTGTTGGTGCTTACAGGGAGACAACAAATACATATATATGATAAATATAAAATGTATATAAAGGAAAAGTTGGGTAGAACATAGGGAGTGCAGTAGGTAGATGGAGACACCATTGGGTAGATGGAGACCTGAGAACTGACAGTGGGATTTTGCAATGTGAAGGTCATTCTTCCAGCAGAAAGGTGGGATTTGAAACCTGATTAGAATGACTTCAGGAGATTAGGGAAGGGCTCTCTTATTAGATGGCATTTGAACAGATGGAGCAAACCATGCAGCGTTATTGGACTAAGGAAATAAATTGTGAGTACATTTTCACAGGACCACTCTGACTGCTGGGGGTAGAGCAGAATGAAAAGGAACATGGAAGAGCAGATCAGTTAGGAGCCTATGGCTGGAATCCAGGTGGAGATAACAGTGGCTCTGACTAGGTTTGATGGTCAGATACGGGACACAATTTGAAAGTTGAACTCACAGGACTGGCTGATGGGCTGTATGTGGGAGAAAGAGGAGCCAAGGGTGATTCCAAGTGTGGATGCCTGGAAAAAATGGAGTTACCTCTTTTCAGAAATGGGCAAAAATGTGGAATGGGAGTTTTAGACAGGGAAGCCAGGAGTTGGAGAGACTATCCTGCATGCTATGGGAAGTTGCGGGTCCCTGGTCTCTTTCTGTTAAAGGCCAGCAGCTCTCCCAGTCATTAGGTCAACCCACAGCCACCCTCACACATTGTCAAATACCCCTTATGGTGGCAGTGCTGCCCATGGTTGAGACCCACTGTAACCAATGAAGTGGGTGTCAGCACCTAGATGTGACTGTGTTTGGCTGATGCCAGAAGCAGCAGAAATCTAGCATCAAGAGCAGAATACGAACTGACAACTTCTGTAGAGATGGGGACCCCTTCCTCTTTGGGGAGTGAGCTGTAAGTCTAGGAGGTTATGGTATAGAAGTTGAACTGGGCTCTAATCTATAGAGAAAGCAGGGTCAAACCAGAAAGTCACCTTATCAAGGATATCATGCTATACATATTAGAATGTTTTGAGACCTCTTCCTTTTCTATACCCTCCACCTTAGGAAATCCTGCTTGCCACTCTTGTGTAACGTGACCAGATTTTAACATTGGTAAAGCGCGACATTGACGGCTTGGCCGCCGAAAACCGTTCCCTAGCTTGTCGTGCATTCTTTCCAAAAATCGGGACTTTTTTTAAAAACGCCACAGGACACGGGACAAATTGTTAAAAATTGGGACGTCTGGTGACCTTACTCTTGTGAGAAATATCCCTCTAAGCATGATGGCCCCTACCCACACCTGATTAAACCCAAGATAAACACCTGAAATAATAAGACAATTCATTGGCTGATTGGTGACCTTTCAGATTTTTTTCTTGTGAGTAGTTGAATAAAAGGCTAGCGACTGTAGTTCATTGGTGGTGGGTATTTGAGCTGAAAGCACCTATAAACTTGAGATGAAGGTTGCAACATGACAAAGGGAAAGACACAGCACATGAAGTCCAGGTTTTGGGAGAGCAGAGAAATCAGGATCAAGGAGAAGAAGCCGGCTGTGAAACAGGAGCACAGCTCAGCCCTGCGAAAGGAGAGGTCCAAAGCATGTGGCTCCAGGGAGACGAGGAGGGACAGAGACAGAGAGAGATAATAGTTGACTACTTTTGGGTGCCATGATATTGCCTGTTGACTTTCAATTGGTCTTTTTCTTATTTTGTGTAGTTTGAGTGGTTTCTGACCCATGCAACCAATGATATACATTGCCCTTACCTCTATGTTAAGAGTTGTGATCAGAGGATGGTCTAAAGTCAGTCACTAAGGCCAGGGGAACCAGAATCAAGGAAGAGAAGGAGGTCAGTCATTGTGAAGCTGCTTTAACCTTGCTGGAGCAGATCCAGCCTCTCGTTGAAGCTGGGGAACATGTATGATGGTAGGAGACAACTGGGGGACGAGACTTCTTCCTTTACAGAGCAGTGTGGAGGCAGCCACTGCCGGCAGCTTCCTTCAGCCTCACACAGGGCATCTGATTCATTTGCCTTGCTCGACTTGGCTGGTAATTTCATCTTTCAGCCAGAAACGGAAGAGACTTGGGGAACTTCTGTTCTGGACTTAATTCTGACCAACTAGGAAAAATTGCTTGGCAAAGTGGATGTGACAGGAACTTGGGAGAAAGCAACAACGTCATCCTGGAGTGTGTGAAAGCTGAAAAGGTTAGGCTGGGCTGTTAGAATGCTGAGCCGGTAACCATTCATACACATTAAGCTTATGAAGCACAGGCTGTGTGCCAGGCAGCATTCTGGTGCTAGAACTACAATGTGTAACAAGGCAACATCCTTACCCTTGGGAGGCTTCTATTTTACAGTAAGCAAACAAGCGAGTAAAATCATTTCAGATAATTTTTATATGCCACACAAACAGTAACTGGAAAGTGTTGGGATGAGGTAAGTCTAGATCAAGTGGTCAAGGAAGGTCTCCCTGGAGAGTGGAGATATTTTAGCTGAAATCCAAGTGATGGGAAAGAACCAGCCATACAAAGGGAATGTCATGAGAAGAATTAGCAAGATAGAGGTCTGCTGGGTACCTCTGTGGTCAAAGACACAGAAGTAGCACATGCTTTTCCTTATACTAATGGTGGCTCTGTGAGATTCCAGAGGAGTTTTTCCATTACAGTTGAACTTGTGCAATTAACTTGGTGATCTTAGGGGGAAATTAACTAGAACAGATTGTTCAACAATAGTTCTTGAGCACCTATACAAAAATTGATGGTCACTAGTGTCTAGTTTGTGACCCATAACATAAGTAGAACTTCTCCACATTTGGGGGAAGGAGCAGGTTT
This sequence comes from Murina feae, assembly GCA_004026665.1. Lineage (NCBI taxonomy): Eukaryota > Metazoa > Chordata > Mammalia > Chiroptera > Vespertilionidae > Murina > Murina feae. The sequence goes on from PVJC01001204.1 coordinate 55,675, forward strand.
AATAGAATAATAGGGCAGAGAGAGGTAGACACAGTATATTTTGATTTAGCAAGTAATTTTTTATGGACAAATTAGAAAAATGAAGATGGTATTCTTATTTAGCCAGCAGTATCCAAGATGTGGTCTTAGAGAAGAAGGACCAAATCTGACCTGTGTTTCCAGAAGCCAAACTGGGACCAATGGTTGGAAATCATGGGAACGCGGATTTTTAAATCAATATAAGTCAGACCTTTTTAAGAGTAAGACATGTCCTAAATCTGCTTTGGAATGAGGACACAGATGAGCAAAATGGATGCAGCAGATGGTGAATGTTTGGAGTCTAGTTTCATCTACCATGATAATCTAGGATTATATGATTCAGAGAAGTGATTATTGTGCACCGTTTTCTCCCTGTGATTTAGTAACAATCTCTATAATAAAGGCTATGTCAGTCATCCAGGTGAGAACCTCAAAATCTTCATTTACTCCCCCTCTCCCCTACCTATCTCATTGTATTCATTCTCATAGGCCTTATCCTCATTCCTATCCCTACTGCCATTGCCCTAGGTCAACTTCCATTGTCTCTTGCCTGAACTTTTATGTTGGCCTCTTCATCGTTCTTCCAGCTTCTACTTTCTTTCCCCATGACTTCATTCTTGGTGTGTGACCAGATGGCACTTTGACAGAAATGACATCAAACCCCTCTACTAAAATCTCCATTGACCCTTCTTTCCCCAAAGAGAAGCGCCTCAGATTTAGATGGTTCTTAAGGCTCCAACCTCAGTTTATGTGTATCTACCCTGCTCTACACATGCCATGTAGGCTCTGGTCTCCTTTCAGTGTCATATCTAAAAAACCTCCTTGTTTCCCCAAGCAACAATAATTATGTTTGGGCCAGCTGGCATGGCTCAGTGGTTGAGCATTGACCTATGACCAGGAGGTCGTGGTTCGATTCTGGTCAGGGCATATGCTGGGGTTGCAGGCTCAATCCCTAGTGTGAGGCATGCAGGAGACAGCCGATCAATGATTCTCTCATCAATTATGTTTTTCTCTCTCTCTGAAATCAATAAAAATATTTTTACAAAGAGTAATCATGTTTACACTTTCACTTCCACACAATCATTTGTCTCATTAGTTATTTCATTTATTCTCGAAATTTTTTATTCATACATTTATAAATGGTACCTATTGTTGGCTACCTCTATGCTAGGTGTTAGGGGAATTGAGCAGAGTAAGATTACTACTAATTTATTAGGTGGCAGGTATTATAATATGCTTATGTCTATTATCTCAATCTTCATCCAATGAGACAATTACTTTTATGAAATAATAAAGATATTATCACAATTGTAATATCCCTATGAGGATAGTTACTATCAGCATCCTTATTTTAAAGATGAGGAAACTGAGCTTTAGAGAAGTTAACAAGCTCATCCAATCAAGAGCCTGTGCTGGGATTTATACTCGAGTTGTCTGATTCCATAGTTTAGATTTCTAGTTACCATATTAGGACATCTTTTCACTACAGGTAAAGGGACACAGACAAAATCTTGCCCTCAAAGAGCTCAGACATTAATGTTTCTAGCTGCTGAATGTTACCTTAGCATTCATGTATTTCTGCCTGAGACCATAGTTAGCCACTCCCACATCTAGCCCTCCATTTGATTACAAGCTCTTTAAGGGCAGACAAGGTCCTGTACCATCACATTCCTCCCCATCTTCCAGGCTCAGAGTTACTCTATGTTTGCAGATTGAGTTAACAAATCATTGTATGTAACAGACCAACTATGCTGCAAGTTTTCCTGGGTAAGAGGATTTTTAATTCTATCCAGCTCTGGGCCCTGCACAATGGGGACATTGACAAGCTGGTGCACATTCACCCAGAAAATGGAAGGGGCTGTTTTGAATGCTATTTATAAACACTGCCTTCCTTGGCATGTATTTGGAAAGTATTAAAATAAACTGTGAATGTGTTAGAAGATCTTTCTGTTCCCTGTTTTATAAATTATTATTTCGGTCTTGAACAAAGCTGTTTTTTTTCTTTTGCATGTACCATAGTGTTCATAGCCTGACAATCCTATAATATTAATAATGATAAAGCACAGTACGGCTATAAAAATGACATTAAGAAATAAAAGTTTCAAGTCGAGAGGACAGCAGGTACAGTGAAGTGGGGACACATACTGCTGTGCCCAGAAATTGCCCACGGCTGACCTTTATGGAGAGCTCGCTATGTGCCTGCCCTGTTTTGAATGCTTTACATGTATAAACTTATCTGTGCCATTACCACTTTTTATAGTTGAGGTACACAGAGGCACAGAGCCCTTTAGCAACAGGTCCCTGTTCAGCATTTACCACATTCTATTATTGGTGCGGCTGGCTTCCCCCTTTAAAGGCAAAGACAGTGTCTGGTGCAGCTTCGTACCTTGGAGCCTGGCGGGTTCCTTGCCTGACAGAAAACCTCATGCTATGTCAGAGAACACTGCTCAGGCAGCAGGGCTCCTCCCCTCGCTGCTCACCTGGGAAGAGCTCAGTGAACTCATGGTTTTGCTCTCCAAGTAAGGCCAACACATTCTCCTGGGGCAGAGCTGTTCCCCAGTAAAACAAGCCACGCTAAAGATTTGCTGTTGAGCACACAACCAATGCATAGAAGTAACTGGTTGGACTCTTGAGCAGCCTCATCCTAAGATTACCAGCGTAGGTGCGGTCTTGTCCATGGAACCATAATCCTCTAGGTCTAAACTCACTAGGAGAGGCACTTCCTTGTCATGCTTCCATTTCCCATAAGCCCCCTTTAGTGACACAATTTCATTCTTTGGAGATGTTAATACTTTTAGTCAAACTCTTGTGGGTGTTCTTTCTGTCTCTTTAACGTGACCTTGCCTTTCTCTGATTTGTAACATGCTGATTTTAGTTTCAATCCTTCGAGAGCTCCCTTATTCCCCTCATTTTAAATTGTCCTCTTCCTCCATCCCTCCAAGTACGAACTATATTATTATTCCCATTTTACAGATGAGGAGGAACAGAGCCCAGTCCCCTGACTTCCAAAGCCTAGCATTTCCCCCTATTATCAGCACCACTTCAACAGTTCAAAGTGCTTTCACTTGGGCTATTTGACTGTGGGTTGCACATGTGAATATCTTTAGACAATGGCATGGCCACCACTGGAGTCTTGGTGCGGACTGTGAACTGCTAGGTGCCCAGTCAATAAGGCTGCTGGGGTTCTTTGCTAACATACTGGGGCAGAGCAGCCTCTGAGCCGGCCTTCTCTCCTGTGCAACCACAGCGGTTTCCAGGCAGATGCTAGCTTGCCATCTTCTGATCTTTTCCTGCTTGGCTCTGGGGTCCTTTTATTTGGCCACATTTCTCTCTATATACACAGAAGCCTCCTGTACACTGCCCCCAACAGTACTTATAATCACATCTCCTGAGGCCAACACCGTAACCTCATCTCTAATTCACTGTCTTGTGTGTGTGTGTGTGTGTGTGTGTCTTTTTTTCTTTTCATTCCTCTGTGTCCTTCACTTTAACTCTTGCTGAGCCTCTCAACACAGGCTATTTCTCCAAATACGCCAGGTTGGCCAGAATCCCCTTCCCACCTATATAACTGGAACCTCCCCCTTTTCTGCCTGTTATTTACCTCTTTATCTGAAAGCACATCCCCCTTATTATTAAATTTCATTTACTACAGACTTCAGGCCCCTGTGTGTGATTTCCCGGCTTGCAGCTGGTTGGCTACCTCTTTTCTGCCCCCAATTGTACGCAGCCATTAGTAATCAACACAGAACGTGTCTGATAATCAAATTAGACAAGTGGGACTCTGCCTTTATTTCTTGCGTAATCACTGAGCGTGATAGTAATAATGTCAGCTCGAATAATCTGGTGGCGTGAACCACTCTCTCCATGTTATTTATTCTTTCCCAGCCCTACTTCAGGTTCACCCCACAGCCAGAGAATGCACACTATGTCCTCACCCAGATTGGGTTTAGAATTTTGATTGTGGACCATGTCAACTGCATCAAGCCTGGGTGAAGCTCATAATTGAATGGTAGTATGTCATGCAGGGGATTTTTTTTTTAATCCTTAACCCTACCTGGTAATGAGTTTGTGCCTTGCAGCTAGAGTCTTGATAGCCCTTGACATTTCCTCTTCCTTCAGGAGGGAGGCTACAGCTGCTGCTCTGCTCTTTGCTCGTGGGTGGAGCATCCTGGGCCAAAGAGAAAAGAGAGTCACTGCAGCTGCCTCCAGTTCCTCAGGCCACGTGGCCAAGTCACTTTTCTCAGTTGTAAACTAAGGGTCCTGGTCTCCAACCCTCCCACTTGCATGTAGAATGACAGAGAGAATGTTTCTGGAGCTCTTGAAGCCACTTAGCATAAGGATGCTCTGCCTACAGTGAAGTGTCTGTAGAAATGCTGTGATAAGTACACAGTGACATTAACAAGTGTGAAACCCTTGGAGATGTGGTTGGAGCTTCCCATAGCTGGCACAGAGTTGTGGCTTTCTGATGCGAAAAGAGAACCAAGTTCGGCGAGGGAACCGGGGCCCTGAAAGGTCACAGCTCCTCTGAAATAGCCGGAAAAGGAGTACCAGAAGCCACAGTAGGATCTGTGTATTATCAAAATTGGACTTATGCTACCATGGTAGAGAGGAGATTGTAGTAGATTTGTAGACAAAAAAGTTTGGATGTTTCTGACTTGTTGACTTTGGGTAAGTCTAGGCAAATGTTGGGTGGCATTTGCCAGTTTCTATGGTGTAAATATATAATTTCAGGCTACCAATGGTTTAACCACTCAACATCCCTGAATATTTATCAATTGGCTCTTGTGAGCCTGCTGCCTCTAGCACCATAGACACATTTCATTAAGGGCCTTGTATGTATCAGACTTCACATATAGTCATTTCATCTTCACAGCTACTTCCCAGATAGTTATAATAAACTCCAGTTTCCAAATGAAGAGCGTGAGCTCTGAGATCTGAAGTGGTTTGTATAGGGTCTCATGGTATATGGCAGAAGCAGGATTTGAACCCAGGTTGATCTAATTTTGGAATCTATGTTCCTTCCTCAAAGCCAAGTTGTGTAAGCAGGGCCATACATGGGCAAGTGCAGTATAATCTGAAAGATATTGCAAACCTGAAATAAATTACTCTCTTATCTGAGATGTGATAGCATAGATTCTACATCTTGAATCTGCTAGGGTTCGCCCTGGGCCTTTCAGACTCAAAAGGAATGTGGACCCGCCCAGTTTCTTTCTCCTGGCCAACAAACCGTCTGATGGAAGGAAGGCATCTGTTTCTATTTCTCTGCTGGGAACCTTCACACATTTCTGTCCAAGAAGTGTAGTATGAAATCTTTCTGGGAGGCCATTAAAATTAATCCTGGGAGATGAGGCAAGCCAGGATTTGGCCAAATTCCAGTATAATGTGCTATCCCCCAAAGAGGAAAAAGAACATTCCTTCAGAGATGGTGCTCATCTTTGAATGTTTGGGCTTTACCCAACTAAGATAGAACAGAACTCAGTGGAGAACTGTCTGTTTACTCTCCCTTATGGATTTTTCTTTTTGCCAGCCTAGCCCTCATGCCCTACTTTTGGATCCAGCCAGCTACCTACATGCCTCGGTCCTATGGTCCTCACTAACTGGATTATAATTGTTTATTTGCTAGACTTAGCTGCTCCCAGAGCGTGAGAAACCAACTGTTACCGCTGCCAGCCCACATTTCTCCCAGCCAGAGGCCACCCCCCAACAAGGAACCATGCTTTTTCACAAGAACTTTGACCACAAGAGGAGCAAGCAGCTCATGTTGATGGCCAAGGTCAGCTTACTGTCTGTCCAGATGACACCCACACCCTGGTACACCTTTCTCTTCTAAAGAACTTAGCCTTCTTAACTTGGGAAGCTGACCAGAAGCCGAGGGACTTGCCAAGTCTCCAACTCCTGGACTGAGATTCTACTGCTCAGTTTTCAGCAGTTGCCAACAGCAGAATTTCCAGTGTGTAGGTGGCAACCAGCATGGATCCTGGGCAGTGGCGAGGTGTGGCCACCAGCCAGGGAAGCAGGTGCGGGTAGCAGAGGGTGATACAAGGCAGAGGGGGATGCCCAGCTTGGTTTTTGCAGCTCACAGTGCTGGTCTATGAGCTCTCAGTAGGCTATACAAAATCTGAAAGATATTACAGGCAGGGGCTAGATTTGGCCTATAGTTTACTGGCCTCTGCTCTAGACAATCAACAAAACAATAAATCAGGCCCTGGTTTCTAGTGTTTGCCTATTTCTGGTGCAAATTCTCTCACCATGGCCAGTTTCAAATTACCAATATGGTATCACTGAATGTTGGGATGGGAAGAGATGTGTATTAGTACACCATTAGATAGTATTTTTACCTAAAGATACAATAGATATAAATAATCTCAAGTAGACTGCTGTAAAATAATTAGGAACTGATGATTTTTGAGTAGTTATTACTTTTGTTTTTAACTTGTTTGATTTACTTGTAAGTTTATATAATTTAATATTAAATAATACCTGTTGGACATCAGCTTGCAGAATTTCTGAAAATTGATCACTTGGCTTGGCTCTAGCACACCAATACCCCTGGTCCATCTGACTATGCCAGCCACATGGAAGGAGAGAGAAAAGCCACTCACAATGTGAGATCTAAGAAGTAGCTCTTGACATAGAAGCATTAATCTCTTCCAATCCTGCCTTTGAAGATGTCATCTCTTAGCTTGATGTCCTACTGTGTTCTCAGTATCACAGTTTCTTCTTCTGGGGATGGAGTAAAGGAGGGGTCTGGAGCACTCCTTAGTAGTTAATGTATGATCAACAGGAAATTCACATCCTTTGTTCATTTGTACTCCATTCCTATGTGATGCTATAGGTTGTGGGCCTACTGTGTGCCAGGTACTCTATTAGGAACATTCCATACATTATCTTGCCTAATCTTTACAACAACTTTGCAAAGGAGCATTACTGTCAATTTACAGATGATGAAACCGAGGCTCAGAAAGTTTAAGCAATGAGCAGCCCAAGGTTACATACCTAGAACCCATCAGAGTTAGCATTTAAATCCCAAATCTGGCTTCCTCCCAACCATTGTGCTGGTAGTTGCTCCTCTTCTTTTGATACCTTTAAATCTAGTTCCACAGCATCTCTCTGACCCTTCTTCCATAGTTACATCTCCATCTCTTACTCAATTGGGAAGAAATATTAACTTATAAGCTCTCATGTGATCATATTGAGCAATCCCAGACGATCTCTAGATTATTCTCCCCATTTCAAGGTTCACACCCTTAACCACAGCTACAAAATCTCTATCTCTGTGTAAGGACTTGGGCTTAGGACATAGACATCTTTGGGAGTCCATGTTCCTTCATATTAAAGAGAGAGAGAGAGAGAGAGAGAGAGAGAGAGAGAGAGAGAGAGAGAGAAGAGAAAAACAAAACAAAACACAAAACAGTGAAAGCACTAAAGATCAAAATCAGGGAGGCTAATATTCATCCTCCAGTCAAAGGGTCTAGATATGAGAGGCAGAGCCAAGAAGTCTGTGCATTGAGCAGACACAGGAGTCGAGCAAAGACCAAGGACACAGACACATCCTGAAAGAAAGGGCCGGGATAACTAGAGGACAGGGTGGGCGTGGAGGACAGAGTGTCTTGACACCCACCTTTATGGGATACTGACTGGCTCGGCCTTGTTTAAAACTCAGAGTCACAGTGGACTTACGGTTCGGCCATTTCTGGTCACGTCCTCAGTTTAGGCTTTATCACCAAATCTCAGATGATACAATAGAGATACATCACAAGTTGGCAGAGAGATTGGGGAGTGTTGGTGATGATGGGAGCTCTCCACTCATCAGGATTGCTAGGTTGCTCAGGCTGATAGGAGCAGGCTAGCTCAGATACTGCCCATTGCAGTGCCAGAGAGCAAGAGAGATTTGATGGTCTTTCACTGGTGATTAAATTCTCTGGCCTAGAAGTACAACTTCTCACTTCTTTATAGAACTCATCGTCCACAACTAGAATGAGCTACAAGGCCCCATTTAAGCACTTGGGAATCAGGCAGTGTAACCCTACCATGAACTCAGAAGGGATTTCGGGGAAGACAGAATCATCCAGGAAACAGCACTAATGTCTAAGTACAAAAGTACAGAAATGCCAAAGTCCATTGGAGAAGAAGTAATAACCAACCTGGCTGTTGAAGGAAAAGGTTTACCACACCTTGGGGAGAATTCATGTGGAGGCCAAGGAAGGGATGGCAGCGGATGTGTTTGAGGGATGGCAGGAAGTGCTGGTGGTTGGATACAGGGTCCCATGGTGAACAGAAAGAGATGAGTGTGAACGACAACAGGGGCCAGGTGCTGCCTAATTTCTGTGCTGTCCTATGGAATTTGGACTTGACCCTATGGACAATGGGACCTGAGTTGGAACTAATGGACCATTTGGGGGGCTAAGTGGCCTCACGCAGGGGCACTGACTTCTGTGAGCCACCGTACTTTCTGCCTCACAGAACCTTTAGTGTGAATCAAAATGATGTGGAAGATGCCGTCAAGTGTGAGCCATTATTTTTTTACCTACAGTATTTTGTTGTTGTTGTTTTTGTTTTAAAAGGGACTCTCCAGGCCTTTCTTCTATCCTTCATGGGGTAATTGCTCTCCTTCCACTGGAACAGAGAGTTCCTTGTCCCTGAAAGCCACCAGGGTCTGGTCACGGGGCAGAACCTGCAGCCAAGAGTGGCTTTTCTGCCAGCACCAGCCAGGCTCTTGCCCAGATAACCCTGGTCCTCCCCTTCCCCAGCCCCAGCAGCTTCCCACACAGCTGTGGCCTCATTATCCAGGTGACTGTGAGCCGCTGAAAGGAGCTTAGCCAGGGGTAAGCTTTCAAGTGTTCATAATAAAGCTTCAAAGTTCACACCTTCATTAAGATGTGAAGAGTCAGGTCCTCCCCGCACCTCTCCCAGGGGCTATTGTTCCCTTCCTATCAGGCTGCAGATTCAAAAGACAAGCAGGATTGGTTTTCTTTGTCCAGACAGCTCTCCTAACCAGAAAGGCTAGACCTGTTTGTTAAGAGAAGGCTTCTCTCCTGCAGCCCACTTCAGACCTGCTGGGAAGGGTTCACAGGCACTGTGGAATTGGGGCATTTCTTAGGGCTGCCTCCAGGAAGCAGGACTGGACTTGTTTTGTGGGGTCTCGAGGGCGTGGACCTAGGACCAGTGGGTTTGGAAGCAGAGGAGAGGCAGGTTTCCTAATACCAGTAGGGAGAGCTCTCTAACACAGAGAGATGTGCAGAGCCTGGCCTGGTGTTGGGGCAGGGGCGCGCCCTAGGTAGGTGAGCAGTGCAGGAGCGGGGCCTGACTCTTGGCAGGGGAGCTGCAGAAGACCTGAGGGCTTGGCTGTGAAGTTGGACTGGCAGACCTTTCAGGCTGCTTCCAGCCATGCCATGCTGGGACCTCCTCACTCCATGGCCTCTGCTGCTATGTATTTGGCCACTTCTGAGCTTTTTCCTTTAAACGCCCCTTGTCCCCCACACTCCCAACTGTGGCTGCCTTCATGGGTGCATAGCCCCCTTGCCTTTTCTGTTTTTCTTTTCGCCATTTGAGAGCAAAGCTATCAAGACATCCTGGGGTCTCCTTTGTTACCAAGAACAGGTCTGCTTCCTCTGACTGTGCACACAGGTTCTGAAGGATCTCTTTCCCCCTCACTGCCCCTCCAGGACAGAGCAGAGCTCAGAGAAGCCCAGGCAGCTCTCCAACCCGGGACAGTTGTGAACAGCTTCTCTAAGTGACAGACAGCCTCCTCAAAGGCCCTCTCTCCTCCCTCACAGGGAAGAATGTGGAGGGGATTTTCCTTGAGGGCACACGTCCTCCACATGGTCCTCTTGGTTTCACGATGAGAAATAAAGCAAGAAGCTGGTTGTAGGTGAGACAACAGTCGATTAGGAATGAGTAAAAGAGCTGAGCTAGGGACAGGGCTGGGGTACTGGAAAGGGGGCTCTTTGGGCTAGAATAGTCTGGGAGGCCTCTCTGGGGAGGTGCTGTCTGAACAAAGGCCTGACTCACATGAGGGAGTGAGTCCCACATGAGAGCAGAAGCCCTGGAGCGGGAACAGGCATGGTGTGGTCTAGAAGCAGCCAGGGCTGCTGGACAGTGGGAGGCAGGTCATGGAGAGCCCCCTAGGGCATGCAGGGACCGAGGGGCATTTATACACACAATGAGGAGCCATCAGTGAGGGGAGGATGACATGATCTGGCTGCATGTTGGAAAAGGCCATTCTGGCTGCTTTGAGAGAAGAGAGACTGTAGGAAGGCAGGACTGGCAGGCCCAGGCCAAGTGCATGGCTCTTGCAGTTTCCCAAGAGAGCAACGATGCCAGTTTGCACCACAGTGACAGTGGTGAGGGTGGTGAGCAATGGTCAGATTCATGGTGTATTTAGAAGGTAGAGCTGATAGGATTTTTGATGCTTTGAAGGTGGGTTGAGAGGGGAAGGGAATTGTAGATGACATAGCAGAAAAACACTTGTAAAGGGCCATAAACTCAGTATAGGGTGAAGCTGGGTCTCATATTGGTTCCCTAGATGAACAGACCAGTTTTGAATTCTATAAGGAAAAATTCTTCTAAAAATCATTCACTTATAGGTATTTTAAAAGTCAGATTGTGGCATATATTCACAAAGTTTTCATTAGTACAAAATTGTGGCAAAAATCCGGTAGAGATTACTGGGTATAAACACAGCTCTAGGCAAATGTGCATCCTCACAGTCAAAAAACCGTTAACAATGACTCTGTGGAAAGCTTTACACTGAGGCTTAGCATCTGTTTTCTGGCTTGATCCTCACACCTACCCTCTAGAGAAAGAACCATTGTCATTTGACAGATGAAGAAACTGAGGCTCAGACAGGCCTTGCCAAAGGCCACAGAGCTGCTGTAGAGGAGCCGAGGTTTGATTCCCTTAAATCTTGTGCTCAGTACATATCCTGTTGATGGTCAGCACTGACCATCATGTGGCTTTTTTGTTAGCAAGATGTAGGGCAGGGTCTCCAGGAGCTCCTGATGGAAGGTATTTGGAAAGCAGGTGAGTGAAGGAGGAAGCTTTAAAGTAGATGGGATGTCAGCATCTGGTTTTTGGTTCCTTTCAAACGGTAGTAATGGGCTACTTTTTAGGGAACTGGCTCCACCTCAAGCTATTCTCAAAACTGTCGGCTCCTCCCACTGCCTCCTTTCCCTCGCCTCCTCTTCATTTCTGAACCTGCTGCAGGCTGGTTGCCACCCCTGGCTGTCCCACTGAGAAAACACTCTCTGACTCTCTCCAGGCCAAACCTAGTGGCCTCTTTCTTCTCTCTCCTGGCCCATCTGACCTCCCTGCAGCATTTGATGCTGGTGACATTTCCCTCCTTTTTGTCACTTTCTCTTTCCTTCTGGTCTGTGTTGTTTCTCTCTTCTGCATCTTCCTTCACACCATCATCTTTTTATTTGTCTTCTGCATTGGAGTTCTTCCTTTAGGGCACAGTCTCACTTGAACATTGGTCTTCCTGAACTTCTCCCTGACTTTTCTCCCTCAATGCCTCTTCTCCACCTACATGATCTACTGATCCTCCAGCTTCAGGTTTTCAGTTCTAGCTTCTATAGAGATCATCCCAGTCTGCATCTCCAACTCCATCTCCCAGACAAAGATAACAGTCTTAAAAGCAGCTGAAACATCAGGGGATAGAGAGAAGGTCTGTTTGACCTGAACTAGAGATAATAAGATCAGAAACAGTGGTTGAGACCAGGTTGTGAGGGGTCATATTAGAAGGGCTTCATGCATCTTGAGTTCAGGATTAAAAATAGGGCCAAGAGAAATGACATCATTGCATTTTGAAAGGATTATTAAACAACCTTGTGTAAGGTGGACTGGACTGGATTTTACTGGTTGCAGAGAGAAGAGGGGGTATGGAAGAAACCATGAGGAGTAGCCACTCTGGCAAACATAAACAATCTTCTGAGTAGTGAATTGGAACTAAGAGTGGGAAGGAAGGAAGAAAGAAAGGAGGAAGGCTCACGTAATTGTATTTGGTTCTCACACTGAGGCAGTCAAGTAGCTGTTTTGCAGATGAAGAAACTGAAGGTCAGAGTGAAGCAACATGTCCAGAGTCAGACAGCTATCAGTGGCAGAGTTAGGCCTTGAACCCATGTCTTCTGACTCCTTGGCCAAGGTTTCCATCAGGCCATGCTTACTGACTGATTAAAACTACCGGATGTCTGAAATTTCCAACACTAAACACAAAGAAGCTTTTTCATAGACATAAGTTGTTTTTGCCTGTACAGTTTACAGATCCTCCCTTTTTGACATTTGCATCTCTATTAAGATAATGTGAGCTGCTGTAACAAAAAATCCTCCAATGCATGATGTTTCAAACATGATAGAATGTTCACAGTGGATGTTCCTGTCTGGTGGGCAGCTTTCCTCCAATTGGTAAAGATTTAGGGACCAGGTTGTTTCCATTGTGTGCATCTACCATCTTCTACTCATGGCCTCCAAAGTTGGCTAGGAGATTTTGATGGGCCCAGAAGCAATGCCTACTACTTTTCCTCACCTTCCATTAGCTAGAACTCAGTCACATGGACACACCCAACTGCCAAGGGGGTTGAAAACAATAATTAGAATGTCAATCTAGGAAGAAGAGAAAACTGAAGAGAAGGAGAAAGAGTGAGACAGCCACCACCATAGCAGTGGTGAACCATGGCTCCCAAGCTCTCCGTCCATCAGCCCCAAATGGAGTTCTCTGCTTCCTACCCTCCACTCTCCTCATCTAAGACCCAGGATGATTCAGCCTAAATAATAATATTGGAGAAATCAGCTTATTCCACTTCCTGCACATGATGATTGTTTTGGATATTGACACGTAATTAACCCATATTGATTTAATGAAACTCAATCCTAGGATTTTGTTGGAACTTTCGGCAAAGAGAACCTCCCTTTCCACTAGGATTGCTGAGGTGTAAAGATATGGACCAAGGCAACCATTTGTCAGCATGAGGAGAGAGCCTGCTTGAGGATGAAGCCAACAAATCAGAAAGCAGAGCTCAGAGATGGAAGGAGATTTTTTTCAGTGGTATCCTATGAATGTCTGCATTCTATATTCAGGCATGTTATTCTCAAACCCAGTTTGTATTGAGTTTCTGTCCTTTATAAGCTAGAGTTCCTAAGAGAAGCCCATTTGCAAAACTCTGGGACCCCCCTCACCCCTCTTATGTCCTCAGATCCATGACATGAGCACTGGCTCTGTTGTCCATGAGAGCGCCCTCTGTTGGTGGCCCTCTGAGATGGTCTGCCTTTGATTCCTCCCACCTCTATGTGGCTGGTCTGCTCATTTCTTAACAAAGACGTTGTTTTTTAATCAAATGAGTATGTGTTGCCTTCTAAAGAAGTCAGAATTATTTAGACTCACATTGGCATTTTCATAGCCCACAAAAATTATAGCAGAAAAACACTTTTAAAGGGCCATAAGCTCAGTGTAGGGTGCATCTGAGTCTCATATTGGTTCCCTATATGAATAGACTAGTTTTGAACTCTATAAAGAAACATTCTTCTAAAAATCAATTACTTATATGTATTTTAAAAGTCAGGCTGTGTCATCTATTCACAAAGTTTTCATTAGTACAAAATTGTGGTAAAAATCTGGTAGAGCTTACTGGGTATAAAACACACACACACACACACACACACACACACACACTTAAAGAAATTGAAAAAGGCAGTAGCAATGCTATTATAGAAGTTTCAAAGAAAATGCGTTGAAGCTTTCCAAGTTGTAGAGCCGCTAGGAGTTTGGTTGAAGAAAAGGCAGGAGCTAGACTACAGCAGAGGCTGGTAGAGAACCAACAGGGCTGGGAGGCCAAGTCCTCTCACTCTTTCACAGCAGGTCCAGCCACTCTGTTCCTTGAGCCACACATTTCGCTCTCTTAGACTTCCTTAAACACTTCCCACACTTCTGCACTTAGATAATACCATTTGAGATGTCTCAAACGTCACTTCTGCAAAGCCTTCTAGAGAAAAGCTAATCACCCTCATCACTGTGTCCTCTAGTGCTTTGCCCGTGTCTCCCTGTTGGAATTTGTGGGAGGGGCTTCTGTGTTCGTCTCCCTGGCTTCGCCGTGAGCTCCTTGAAAGCAGGCTATGGCTCAGCTGTCTTTGTAGTTCCTGTAATCTCAGCTAAGCCTTGGCATAGAATGGATGTATAAAAACTGTCGAGTAAATGGAAAACTATGCCACAGCTTATAAACTTGCACACCAAGAGTTATGGGGGAGAGAATAAAAGTCGCTTAGCTCTGAGAGGACTCATGACAGAATTGACAGTTCAGAGATGATGCCAAAGGGTCATTCTGGACAGGTCAAATAAACCTTAAATTATTTTTCTCAATCACACAGGGCACAACTGAGACAATGTAGATGAGTACTTTGAAATGAAATGACCTGATTTTCCCACTTTGGAATAGTCATCACTCAGTTAACACCAGGGTGGCCAGTCTGCCTGGGAGAGCTCAGGTTTGCACCCTTTGACCCTGCTATTTATAGGGCCCCAGTTAAGTCTCAGAAGTATCCCAATGTGGTTATGATTTTTGGCCACCCAATCAATGGAGAACTCCGTTGGCCAAACGTATCACAGATAGAGCTGGACTAAGAGATAGTTTCTTTTGAGCTGGAGAGAGCCTTGATTTTAGCTGTTCCCCATGTCTTAACAGTGAGGAAGGAGAAATTTCACTCCCGGTGCTCTTCTGTTGTTTTCTGCATGGCGAGATGGAAATTTACTCTCTCTATTAATTTTTTGCGGGAAACAAGTAAAATCGGATCCACCAGGGAGACTGTCAATGGACATAAGGAAACATACATTGGAACCTCTAGTTGGAACTGGCAAAAATAAAAATGTTTTACGTCGTTGTTGTGTGTGTGTGCCACTCATAAACTACGCAGTGAAATGCAGTACATGTGCAAGTTTTGTAATGTACCCCTGCACAAAGGAAAGTGTTTCAAATGCTACCACACAGTGGGGCGGAAATGCCCGCTTACAAAGTGTTAATTTGTGGCAAAAGTTGGTGTTATCTATTTTCATTTTAATCTTTATAACAACTCTGCAATAGATATTATGCAGTTTACAAAGAATGAAGCGGCGGGGCGGGAGGGGGGGTTCAGAGAAGCAAAGTGATGTGCACAAGAGCACATGGCACATAAGAATCAACGCCAAGGTTAACCTCATTTTGTCTGAGTCCATCTCATGCCCTGTCCACTTTGCAACCTTGCTTACAATTTAGAAACTGCTTTCACAACCACATTCCCTTATTTTGGAACTATCTTCCCCCTGTCGGAATTATTAAGCAATGATGTAATTTCTGCCTTACCAAAGGAGACCCTGCGTGACATCTGTTTGTTGTAAAATATCATCCTGGTCCATGAAGTTCAGTCTGTAGATTTTGCTGTTTCTGATAGGAAATAAGAATAGGGTTTTTAGGAACATGTGACTCTTTTGTAATTATCCTCAGCAATGATCTTTTGACTTAAGAGTTATTAATATGTTGTTAGGTAGGTTTAACTGGAAAACATCTTAATCCTATCTAATAAAAGAGTAATACGCAAATTAACCATCATTCCAGGTCAAAAATGGCGGTGCCCATAGCGGTGGGGCAGGACGCTGGCAGTGTTACCCTGGCAACAGGAGCCCAACAGGCAATCAGACCACAGGCAGCACCCAGCAGAACCTGCTGGGAGGTTGCCATGATGACCTCTGTGCAGAAGAGCAGGAGTCGGCTGCAGAGGTGGGGAGCAAGCAATCGGGACCCCGCAGGCGGTGCCCAGCATGGCCGGCTGGGCTCTGGCTGGGCTCTAGCTGTGGAGGAGGCTGAGCCAGCAATCAGGACCCTGGAAGTGGCACCCAACTGCCTCACCCAGCCCCTCACCCAAGTGGCCAGGCACCCCAGTAGGGACCCGAACCCTGAACGGGCTGTGGGCAGCCTTCAAACGGCCCTCAGCCCCTCACCCAGGCTGGACAAGCACCCCAGTGGGGACCTGAACCCTGAACGAGCTGTGGGAAGCCTGCAAACAGCTCTCAGCCCCTCACCCAGGCTGGCCAGGCACCCCAGTAGGGACCCGGACCCTGAACGGGGTGTCAGCAGCCTGCAAATGGCCCTCAGCTCCTCACCCAGGCTGGACAAACACCCCAGTGGGGACCTGAACCCTGAACGGGCTGTGGGCAGCCTGAAAATGGCCCTCAGTCCCTCACCCAGGCTGGCCACACCCCCATGGGGTGAGGGTTCCCACTGGGGGGCTTGGCCAGCCTGCAAACAGCCATCAGCCCCTCACCCAGGCTGGTTAGGAATGCCAGCAAGTGGACATCCCTGAGGGGTCCCAGACTGCGAGAGGGCACAGGTCGGGCTGAGGGACCTCCCCTACCCCCCCCCCCCCGAGTGCACATATTTTTGTGCACCAGGCCCCTAGTATTTTATAATAGGGACAAGGAAGGGATTCAAGAGTGGGGACAGGCATTAGACAATAGAGCCAATAAAGGTTTGCCTTGTGTTTATTCAAACATTGAGGATCACAGAGTTGCTTGCAATAGCAAAAAATTGGAAACCATATATAGTCCAAGTTCCATCCATACAACGTAATGCTATTTAGCCACTATAGTAACTGGTTATAGATACTTACTGATGTCATAAGATAGATTCAAAACATAGTTAATCAGGTTATAAAGCAAATACATTATTATATTTAAAAAATGCACACCTACCCTGGCCTATGTGGCTCAGTGGTTGAGCATGGACTTATGAACCAGGAGGTCATGGTTCAATTCCTGGTCAGGGCATATGCCCGGGTTGCAGGTTCAATCCCCAGTGTGTGTGCAGGAGGGGGTCAATCAATGATTTTCTCTTATCATTGATGTTTCTATCTCCCTCTCTGGAATCAATCAAAATATATATTTTTTGAAAAACACACCTATAAAAATGTCTGGAAAGATATCTAAGTATCTCTACTGTAAAAATTATGGGTGTTTTTCATTTCCCCCATTTGGATTTATTTAAAATTTCTGTTTTCTAATAAATGTGAAATATATGTACAGTTTTAAATTAATAATTATTAAGTATATCTGAGAGAAGAAAGTGCTAATTTCTCTCTCACTGTTATTGAAAGGCTGTATGTTATTCAGCAAGGGGCGGCACAGAATGAAGGAAGGCCCCAGTCAGCCTTGATCGCTGGCCAAGTCTAGGGACCCTATCTGTGCATGAATTTCCCACAGCTGAGCCTCCACCATTATCTACAGGGTGCTGGCCCCTGCTTCCCCTCCGAGGCCAGGAGACTCATACTGCTTGCTCAGTTACCAAATGCTGATAGCATGCTGTAGGTTTTCCCTCAGGGATTTCCTTTACTCCTCCTATAAGCCCTGTAAAGCAGAAATTAGTATTCCCATTGGCAGGTGAGGAAGTGACGTTGAGGGTCCTGAGATGCACGATGGAACCTCTCTTCCCAAACAGGCTCTGCTCTTTCAGAAGAGCCTGCTGATGCCAGGTCCAGACCTCTCTAGGAGGCCAGCAACTAGAAATGGGAATAAAGCGTCAGCCTAAATGGAAGCATGGGCGAGAAGAGCAAACTGACAAAATGTCCTCTTGCCTCTGAAGTGGAGACTATGGTCCCTTTGTGGGCCAAGGCCATTTATGGAGTTAGCTCCTGGAAAAAAAAACATATCTATTTCACCTTGAAATCTATGGCTGCTTTGGGCTATCACATTTATTATCTACTATTCACCAAGTACAGTGTGCCAGACCCCACACTGAGTACTGTGCAGACACCATCTCGTTTAATCCTCATCATCACCACCCCGTTGAGGTAGTTTCTTTATCCTCATTTTTGCTAACAAAGAAATTGAAGCTTGAAGAGGTGGAGTGTCTTGGTCAAGGTCACACAGCTTGTGAGCAGCAGAGTGCCAAAAATCCAGGCTCTTAATCCAGTGTTACTTTGACTCCAGAATAAAAAGGGAAAAGAGCCCGGCTGGCATGGCTCCTATGAAGTAGGAGGTCACTCTTTGATTCCCAGTCAGGACACATGCCCAGGTAGCTGGCTCCATCCCCAGTGTGGGGCGTGTAAGAGGCAGCCGATCCATGATTCTCTCATCATTGATGTTTCTATCTTTCTCTCCCCCTCATTTCCTCTGTTTGAAATAAATAAAAATATATTAATAAATAAATGTTTCAAAAAATAAAAAAAAAAGAAGGAAAAAGGTTGAAGGAGAGGTCAAAAAGCAAACCTGAACACTTGGAGACTTGGTAAGGGCCTTGAACCAGCTAGAACTTTATGTCCCTCCCAATACTTCGTGTCCATCCATGGCCGGATCTTTTAGAGCCCCTAGCGGGAAGGTAGTGGGATGTGCTATGGTATGGCAGGCTAGAAAAACCACAGGTTTGGGATCCATACATACTGATTGGTTCAAATTCTATCAGTGCTACCTACAAACTGTGTGGGCTTTTGTAAGCTCCATAACTTTCCCAAGCCCTGCATGTATCATTGGCCCATTCAGATGGATCAATGAGGAAAATAGGTGTGAAGGTGCCTGACACAGGCTTTGGCAGATACATTAGTCAGGCTATGCTAGATCATCTGAGCTAGCAAACCCCTCATTATTTTTCATAATTATAACCCATTTCTCATTCACTTGAAGTCCCAACCTGGTCAGGCAACCCGCTTCATCTTGTGGCTCTTGTCATCCGTCATTCCAAGTTGCAACCCAGCTCCAAGGTGCCTTGGCCCAGAATGGGACCTGTCACTTCTGTTTATAGTTCATTGACCAGAACTAGACACACAAGCCCAGTCACAAGGAGGGCTGGGAGAGAGGGGGAAGCACTTGTATATTCAGTGTAGAGGGCTGTCCCCTGTGGTGAGCATTTCTTCTCTTCTACTTCTAAATGTATTTTTCAGAACTGAAATTCACACACGAGTCTAGGGCTATTAGTAAGCTCTGGTTTTAGGTAAGTAGATTTAGTACCTTTCACTTCTTTTTTCTTAAATTGTACATGAGGAAGAAATATAAGTGAATTATTCTCATCATTTGATGCACAATGTCATGAGAAAAATATTTGGAATTAAATCAATAACACACCATATTTTGAGGGACTAATTAAGAGATACCAAATGTCTCTTGGGAGGAAAAGTATCTTAATCTGCTGTGTCTGCATAGATTTTATTTTTTATTGTATCACAGATAATTAGAACTAAAATTACCTTAGCTATTGTTTGTTTGTGCATTCTTATCATACCTTGTTCCAGAAGGATTGGAAGCAACACCTTATAAGTTACAGCATTCTGCAACAGTCTGTTCTTCCTGCTTCCTGTCTTCCACCACCAATCATTCTCCACCCTAGTACCTAAACATTATTTTCTAATATATGTATATATTATAAATATATATTATTTATTTTAGAGAGGAATGGAGAGGTAGAGAGAGATAGAAACATCAATGATGAGAGAGAGTCATTGATCAGCTGCCTCCAACACATCCCCCACTCCCTGACACACACACACACACACACACACACACACACACACACTCTGGATCAAGCCCACAACCCATGCCCTGACTAGAATCAAATTGTGACCTCCCAGTTCATAGGCCAACACTCAACCACTGAGCCATGCCAGTTGGGCTAAAACATCTTTTTAAATGCAAAGCTGATCAAGCCATATCTACTTAAAGAGAAAACAAACATTTCTATGACTTTGCTCTGATACTCCCACCCCCAAATTCTTAGCTTGGCAGTACAGTCTGCTG
Source organism: Murina feae (assembly GCA_004026665.1). Taxonomy (NCBI): domain Eukaryota; kingdom Metazoa; phylum Chordata; class Mammalia; order Chiroptera; family Vespertilionidae; genus Murina; species Murina feae. The sequence goes on from PVJC01001204.1 coordinate 75,434, forward strand.
AGACCTACCTTGCAGCCAGTAATAGCTGTGCTCTGTTTTAATCTAACTAAACTGGAACTATACTTCTCAGAATTCCTTTCCCTGTTTAATTCTGGGTTGGCCACAGATAAATTTGCTACAAGGAAGATTAAGGCGGGACTCATAATATTAGAAGATTTTTAATAAAAACATGTAAGATGGGAGACAAAGTAGATGTTCACTACTAACATGTACAAAGTGTGTACCATATGCCTGGCACTGGTCCAAAACCCTCATATGTACTAACTTATTTATTCCTGACAATGATCCCCTGAATTAGGTCCTATTGTTATTATACAGATGCAGAAACTGAGATTGAGCCCTTTGCTCACACTGTACAGCATACTAAGATCACCCAGTCAAGATTTGGACTCAGACTGTGTGACTGAATAGCCCACACTTTTTATTATTATAATAATTCTATGCTATAGAAGCTTCAACAGAGTTTCTGGGAGAGTTTACTTCTCTATGGAAGAGACACAGAAAGAAATGACCTTTTTGTATGGCTCTGATTACTGTAATTTTCAGCTATCTCTTTATGAGCTTGGGGATAAAGTTGAAATCCTCAGAAGACAGAGCTGAGAAACTAAATAAAATAAAATAAAATAAAAGTTATTTATACTCCATTGGTGCTTGTGTATGTAAATGACTAACATTTGTCTGATACTCTTCAGTACTCTTTCTTGCCCTGTGATTAAAGGATCCCATTGGGTTTTCCAGGCATGGTCAGGATGGGAGAGGCTTTGCTGCAGTAACAAATGACTCCTGGATCTCTTAAGATAAAATAATTTTATTCCTTACTAATGCTAGATGGCCCTTGTGCGTTGTCAGTGGCTCTGCTCCATAGTCTTCACTCTGGGATACAGGGAGATCTGGAACATTGCTGGTCTCTGTACTAGAGGGAAAGAGCAAGGCAGAGTACATAGTGGCTCTTAAAGATTCTGTCTGAGTTGTTGTGGATGGTGCTCTGAGCAACATGGCTCTGAGAGCTGGCTACATCTCTTCCCTACCTGCATCCCTTTCCCTGCATCCTTTCCCCACCACCACCATGAAATAGATGTTTAAGGAGGACCACTTGCTAGAACGCAGATGCATGGAATCTGCGAAGATGCGAGCGAAATATCCAGATCAGGTTCCATGGAAAAAGTCTCAGGCTCTCAGATTGTCAACACTGACAAATGGAAGTATCTGGTTTCATCTGACATCATGTGGATCATCAGGAAAAGGATCCAGCTTCCTTCTGAAAAGCCATTCTTCCTGGTGTGGATAAGATAGTCCCATAGTCCAGCCTAACTATGGGACAACTTTACGAGAAGAAAAAAGGTGAAGATGGATTCTTGCATGTGGCCTATTGTAGAGAGAACACATTTTGCTTGTGAGGGCCAGTGTTGGACTAGGTACACCACATCTGCTTGTGTATCTTGTAAATAGCTGTCTGTTTTCAATTACTATACCAGAACCTCTTCATATAGACCTCTTAGTGCATTGTAACTGGATTGATCTCTTAATACATTGGAAGGGTTTTGTTTCCTTAGATCAGTAAATTATACAGAGTTATAAAAAAAAAAGATTCTGCCTGAAAGTGGTATGTCACTTCTGCTTGCATCTCATTGGCCAAAACAAGACACATGGCCATGTGTGAGTCCACATGGTGAGGAAGTATAATCTTCTCACTGGGAGGGCCACTGATTTGGCTGAGCCGTCAATCAGTTACCATGCAATATTGAGTCCTTAGCCACAGGGTGGATGGGTGGAGGCTGGAAGGTCAGGTTCTCTTTGGCACAAGTAACCTTTCATATTTACTACAGTGTGCTGTACAAAAGACAGTGTACTACCTTTTTCTGTACCATGAAATAAAACAGCTGGGAATCTTGACTTTGTCTCAGTTCTCACAAGAATTAGGGCCCTAGACACTATTAATTCAAGCCCAGTCAGTAATACAAAGGCAGGACTGAGAGGTTAATGGGGAGGATGGAGGGGAGAGGAAGACCTATGTAATACTTTCAACAATAAATAATAAAAAACAAAAACAAAGGCAAGACTGGAATTTGGGATTTTAATCTTCCTACCCAAGGCTGTGTGTTGGCTCTAATAAGGGACACTGAGTAGGTCAGCAGAATCTGTGACCTAAGGGCCAGAGCCCAGACTCTTCACCCCCATCGGCATCTATGCATCTCTTCTCTTGGCTTGATTGGCTGATTGACCACACAGGCTCAGTGATAACCAGGGAGAGTGTTGAGCACATACACATTACAGACTGTATTTTTTCTTTTTATTAAGGCTCTGGAGACAAGAACATGACAACATTTTGGCAGCTGGGACTACAGCCATGTGTGAGGAGAAAGTGATTTGCATGAGGAATGCAAAACCACCTGGTTTATTGCAACTGACTGAACAAGTTAAGTGAATCAAATTCCCAGTTGGATACCAGAAGCAGCTAACTTACACACACACACACACACATGCACACACATGCACACACGTACACAGCCCCTGAAGAAGGGAGGGAGGGAGGGAGGGAGGGAGGGAGGGAGGGAGGGAGGGAGAAAGAGAGGGAGGGAGTAAGGAAGGGAGGAAGGAAGGAAGAGGAGGAAACCCAATACTTGCATTCATTACAGATGAACTACTAAAGAACTTCTTGCTCTCTTGCTCTCACTCCCAGGCCTTGATTTTCCTGACGAGTTTGTATTACTCCTCTTACCCTGACCCTTTATTCATGGGCTTCCTCATTCCTCCACGGACACTCTCTAGAAGGATGTGCAAAATTGTTGGTTCAGTCTACTCTTATTACCCTTTAGCATGTGGATAAAAGTAAGGATCTCTTTGTCACTCACAGGTATGTTCCTGAAGTATCAGCTGACAGTTTCTACTAACTAGCCCCTATTGAAGCCTGATCTGGCCTGCAGCTTGCGGTGTTGTTTATAAAAAGGTAAAGAAATAAACTTCTTCCTTGTCTAAGCCATGGTACTGTGTGTGTGTGTGTGTGGGGGGGGTCTCTTGATTGTACCAGCTTTGCTGGTCCTCACCTAGTACATGGGGCCAGCATCGTCATATGGGGTCTTGGAGGCCATGGTTTGGGGTTGGCCTGTTATTTTAACAGCAGTAGGAGAGTCATTAGCAGATTTCAAGCAGCAAAGCAAAATGATCTCATTTATTCTTTAAAAAGTTCCTTCTGGTTATTCTGTGAGTCTGTGTTCTCTAAGTCTCAGCTTTCTAATTTGTAAAACAGGAGTCTGAGATAGAATTTTCCATCCTGCGATCCCCGAAAAAGACTCCCTTTTCCAGGTTAAACATTCCAGGTCTTTTAACCATCCTTCACACAGTGGTCTCTTCACAAGCTTGGTTATTCTCTGTGGAATTTATGTGTGGTCAGGTTCTCTGGAACTGGGGTACTTTGCAGACCCAGCCTAACACACTCTCTCCATGATCTGCCCAACCTGGGGATAGGAATGGGGTCGCCAGTCCTCTTGTGAGATCATTTTTAACATATGTTAGCAGCCATTGTTCCACTGCAGAATCTCCTTGCTCTACCCTGACGGTGAACTGTATGAAATTATTTTTTGCTCCTCTGGAGCTACTCCCCCCTCATCTCTGTCAGACATTCTCTCTACCACTGGCAACACCAGAACAGAAGAGACGGTCTTGTGGTAAGAGATGGCCTAATTGGGATTCCAGACATCATCTTTGCAAGACTGGCATGTTCCTTTGAAAAGTGGCTGCAGAGACAATCTTTACGTTGAAAACACCAAGGACTTGATTCTCCAAAGAGAATCACCTGAGATGGGTGCTCCCGATGTGCCTGAAACTCGATGGGGAGTTTTCATACACATGATCAGTTCTGTCTGGAGTTCAGATAAAAGGTCACACCAGCTAATTTAGATAGGAATGATAACTTTCCAACTGGGGTAACAGATAAGTGCTTCCAGAAACAGCTTCGCTGGGCAATGAAGCCACAAAGGGCTGCCTTCAAAGAGAAGGGGGAAATTGTAGAAGACGGAGAAGAATTTAGGTCAGCCAGAATGGAGCTCCCCAAAAAGTCAAGTTCAGAAATAATTTAACAGATAGGGATCCAAAGAATATGTGGTTTGCCTGACAAATGACATTCACTTTGAAAATGAAGATGAAATTGGAGAGAGCAAAATTGCTGCATATTGGGTCCCAGAGATTGAAGAGAAATGATACCAGGGGAGAAAGGAGTTGTAAAGCCTTCCTAGTTAAGCACAGAATTAGAATGAATGAATTTTGGTCCATAAAGGGTCAGGTGAAGATCATACAGATAATGGCTTAATCCCAAGCAGCTCCAAATGATGTTCATTAGCGGAGGATTGCAGGCCTTGGCAAGCGTGCCTGACCAGACTCACGCTGCCCTCTCTCAAAACTGCTCATTCTGGGTGGAACTCTTTAACAGAACAAAGCCGCTTAATTTAACAGTTAAGCCAAGGAAAGATGGAAAAAGACTTTTACCCTGAATGTCAAGGGGCCCCGAAAGAGCTGGGTGGTGTGAGAGGGGGAAACGGTGATGCACACTGAAACTGAAGATGCACTGCGGGGCTGGCGGACTCTCGCTATTGCAAATAATGATCCTTGGCCACCAAGCAAAAGGCACATGGACTTCTGCCTAGGGACATCTGGGCTTTATTCCTGGTCTAATGAATGGACTCTCTGTGAGACTGTTAGATCAGACACTTCATCTCTGTGAGACTCATTTTATCCACTCCCAGGACAAGTATAATCCTATCTACAAACCCCTTTCTACCTCACAGAAACAGAGGTTGGCACAGTGCTTTCATCAACACTGGCTTCTCACTTAAACCTTACTATAATTCTACAAGGGGCATGATGGCTCCATTTCACGGATGAGGCAACTGAGGCCCAGAAATGTTGAATGGCTTGCCCAAGGGACAAGCTTATGTGGAAGAACCAAGACTAGAACACACTTCAGTTTCAAATATAGGGAACTTTCTATGACCTCATAACCATCGGTTAAACCAGGGAGAAAATTGAGTGCTTCTTCTGGGATATAGTGAATTTTTTGTGGTCAATGAATGGACTTTGGAATAAAGCAACTTAGGTTCAAGTTCCAGTGTAATCATTTTCTAGTGGTGTCACATGAGCCTTAGCATTCTTGTTTATAAAATGGGAAGCAAAATGGTGCCTTAGCCTTAAGGTTATTGTGGGTTCAATATCCACAGAGTATTCGGTGCCTTACAAAGCAAATAAATGGAAACTTAGCCATAGGAATATGTTGCCAGAGAGTTGACAGGAGAGTGACTAGGATGGATGGCTCTGAAGTCAGATGACATGGATTTCAATTCTGACTCGGCTATTTATTAGATGAATAACCTTTAGAAAATTATTTACATTTACTAAGCCTTAGTTTCATCATCTATAAAATGCTATAAATAACATGTCTCTTTTTGTGGTTGTAAGAATTAAATGAGATACTCGAATACCTGGCACATTGTGAATGCACTGGAATTATTGTCCATCATCTAGTTGTTGTATCATGACTATTTATTAATGAGCAGGAAGAAGGATTAGAGCCTTGTACAAGTGAACAGTTCCAAGAAAACCAGTACTCACATCCCCATAAAAGGAATCTAGTGTGAAATACGGGTTTTTGGGCCTGAAGAGTGTTTCTCCTCTCCATCATGCTTTGCAGTGACTCCCAACTCTGTCTCAATACTCTCCATTATGGCTGCCATAATCTGTGGGTTTTAATTTTCAAACCAATCCATTAGTTTGTTGACTCATCCCTTCCTCATATGTTTATTCACTTCCCCAAAGTATTTGATTATCCTTCTTTCCTATAAGTATTCTTGTGTATTTCCTCGGTGTCAGGCTTTATTTATTGGAGTATAGCAATGAATCAGTCACCCCAGAACCTACAGTGTATTGAAAGAGATGACACATGTACAGAGGTCACTCTAGAAGGATGGTTAAGTTGAATAAACAGAGGGGCAGAGCTCACAGTTGTCTAGAAGGGGAGTCATGAGAGAGGGACGTTGAGAGAGTGTGGGTAGTGAAGGGAGGCGCCAAGGGAGTTACCAGCATAGGTAAAAGACTCACGAAGTTCAGAGGAGATATGCTACTTGGCCTTACCTGGTAGAAAGAAGACCATCTGGATGCCTGAGCTCTGAGCCTTGCTGTGGGCAGCCCTGGTGAGACAGAGACAGAAGGGAGTAAGGGGGCAGGGGATGTAAGGAACAGAGAATGCAGGAGTCAGATCGACAGAGGTTCACATCCCAGCTCCCTCTCACACTAGCTAGAGGGCTTTACTTCTTGGAGCCTTTGTCTTTCCATCAGTAATATGGGGATAATCCAGCCTTTCTCACAGGAGAGTTATGGGAGCTCAGGTGAAGTAATATATATGAAAAGAATCCTCCCATAAGATAGCTCTTGCATTGGAAGCCAGGGCATCACTTTTATTGCCAGCCTACAGTTTTACAGGACTAGTGGTAACAGCCCACTGTGTTGCTGTCCAAGAACTGGCCCCGAAGGATCTCCTCTTACTTTTCCTGTGGACAACTGACCAGTCACACAGAGAGCACTCCCGGTGGAAACTCAATGGTTAAGTCAGCTTTGGAGATACAAATTGATATTTTTCTCCTCTGTATTCTCTTCTTTCCCTTCATTTAGGCCAGGAGAAAGCTCTGTGTGTTCTTGCCTCAAAGGAGTTTGTGATAGAATAGAAAACAAGGAGTGGCCTCCAAGAGACTTCCCTTCCTGGCGTGCTGGAGGGAGGGAACAGAGAGATCCCATTATCAAGGGAAACTCTGAAAAAGAGACCAGAACGGGGATCTTTGGAAATCAGGGAGAGAGGGAGGTCACTGAGCTCCATGAGAATGGGCAGCAGCACCCTCATCCTGGGAGGCCTTGAGGGAATGCCTGCATGGTTTCCAGATTTGAAAAAGATTCCTTTGCCCCAAGGCAGCAGAAGCCATGGACCTGAAGGGACCATGTGCCGTTGGACAGTGGGTGTCTCTGGCTAACAGAATAATCTGGTAACTAGTGATTTCAGGTTAGGGAGGCTCCCACAGTTCGTGGCTCTGCCAAAAACCCCAGTACCTTGCCCGATGAAGAAAACCCCAGGAAGACTGAGTCGCATTCTTCACAGCTGCTAGAGTAGGAACTTGGTTTTAAGACTGTTGATTAAAAGGAAACTTTAAATGTAATATTGTGTGCACCCTTCTCATGTGTGAAATGAGAGTCGTACCTCCTCAGTTATAATACATTCATGCCGCACATTTATTCAGAGATGTGTTTGGGGACATTTCATTTGCATAATCTGTTCCACTGACTATTTGCTTAAAGCACAGTAAAAAGTCTGTGATCTGTTCCACATATTACTCTCCTACCAGGACATCACAGTAGAAGTAGTCACTGCAACCTGCACTCTGGTAAATGCACTTCACTGTGTGCCATTCGGGCCGCTCAGACCATGAGGAAGTTCAATCAGAACTTACCGAGTTCGGTCTCCATACAGAGGCTCAGAATTCTTAGCCTGGCCACCTTGGGAGTTGATTTGCCACTTTATATGCAGTGTTGGCCACTTGAAGAAGTGAATTACCTGTGGCTAATGGCTATTTTCTGTTTAGCCATTACTAAAATAATGTTATGTCAAGAACATTATATCCTTATAGAAATATCTGCAACAGGACTCACACAGAACAGTCCAATCAGCTGTTCAAGCACACAGAAGTGAAGACTGTAGGGCTGATCTTACTAGGATATGAATTTTCTGTAGATCTTCTTGAATCTGGTTACTTTTGAGCTTCATTTACAAACATAAAAGTTCTCTTTGCTTTTCAAAAGTCATATTCGGCAAGTGGGCCAGATTGGAGAAAGGGTGTGGAGAAGTGGACCAGTATTTGCTTTTTCCTAACCCATCCCAGAGCTCAATATACAGTCACTCAAAGTATTTTTCCAAACTGGGTAGACCTTCTTTTAAATACATAGCCTTTGATGGTGTTGGTCAATTACCTGGGCCTCCTGCTGGGCAAATGCCAGGAATCACTTCTCAATTTCCATTTCTTTCTCTCTTCAAGACCCCAAAGGTCCCTGCCTTCTAGTCAGTTTCTTAGTAACACTCTCCCTTCTATCCTTGCTGAAAGTACCTCCTTGTTTAGGTGAAAGCTCTTTCACACCTGAGAGTCATAAACTTCGCAGCTGTTGCAGTCAATCCCATGGTTGGCCTAGCCCTTCCTCACACAATCTCAGCGAGAGAAAATAAGTGCACTAGGCTAGATTATGGCCCATTCACCACATGACTGAGCCTCGGCTAGAGGGATGGTGGGGAGACTAAATGAGATAGAAAATACAGGAGCAGCGTGAATCTGCTGGGGAAGGGACTGCACAGAGTCTTGAGTATATTGGGGTTCGGATAGACGTGCAAGTGGAGGTTTCCATGTGTAGTTAGTTGTATTATTCTCTGAAGCTAAAGAGAGATATCTTGTCTGGAGAAACTGATTTGGGAATCATGATACGGGCCCAGATTCACTAGAAGCCAAGTAAGTGGGTACCATGACCCGAGAAGAGGATACAAAATGGGAAGAAGAGGGGATCCAGAACCAACTTCCCCAGGAACATCAGAATTTAAAGAGTGAACAAAGGTGAAGGATCTGGGGAAAGCCACCAGCAATGGGGAATGTAGAATGAAGAGAAAGACCGGGGTGAGTGCTAGTTCCGAAGGAGGAGGAGGAGGAGGAGGAAGAGGAGGAGGAGGAGGAGGGGAAGGAGAGGGCTCTAATAAGAAGGATGTGGCCAACCTTGTCAATGCTTCACATACATCAGCTAAGGGAAGGGGCAGCAAGTTCACTGGGTTTGACCAAGAGGAAGTAACTTTAGAGGTGGAGTGATAGAAGAGACAGGTTGTTGAAATGTTCACTGTTTCAAGAAGATAATGTTAGAATGTTGAGAGTAGAGGGATTACCTCTAAAAGAAATGTTCCTTCCTAAGGGGCCTAAGAGAGGAAATAATAATAGATAAAAATATGGGGTATCCCCCAAAAATACATACACACACTTGAATAATTTTACTGGTATGTGTAACTCCATCTATTGAGAAAAATCCTCATTCTTAACTGGTACACCTAGTAAAGACAGTCTTTATTAAAATACAATTCATTTTTAAAATTGAACTGTATCAGCTGTTAAAATATGAATTCATTTTTTGGGGACACCAATTATACTCAATTTTGGAGGAGAATGGGAAGGGTTCTGGGGAAATTTACATGCAGTGACCTTTACCATGTGAAGAAAGAGAGGAGTGGGACAATGGGAGGACAGATGGAGTACAGGAGAACAGGGCTGATGGTTTGGACCAAGTTTGAGAGAAGTGAAAGGAATGAAAGACTGAGGTCAAATTGGTGACTTTTTTTAGGTCAGGATTTTAGAGGTAGATGTTGGAGGGCATAAATGTGAGTTCCTGGAATGGAAGAGAAGGCCGTGGAAATAGGTTAAGCAAGACTGTGGAAGTTGAGATCCTGGAAGAATCCTTCAACAGATCTTAAGAGCATATGAAATGGCAGCAGGGGTTGGGGGTGAAGAGTAAGGCTATGAACCAATGCCAACATTCAGCAAATGTTGAATATTTACTTAATGCCAGGCACTAGATGCCATGGTCTCTGGTAAACACAGGGGATGAATTTGAATATAGTCAATGTGTAAGAAGGACGGGGGTAGGAGACAATGGTATAGCCTGATACTATGATTCATTGAGACAGGAAGGTCTTTGAATCACATAAGAATAGGAATTTTTATAAGCAGCAGTGGGAGACTGCTAGTTGTGGGGTATGTGTTTTAAAGGCATGGTGCTGAGGATTGTGGGCAGATGAGAAGTCTCCCCTGGAGAAGGGTGCAGAGAAGCAGAATCATTAGGGACCCACCACGTGCCTAGCCATGTGTTAACTGCCTGAGTAATGACAGCATTTGGCCCCATTTTGAGGGTCCCTGGAACCTTTTGGAGCACCCATCTGTGCCACCAGACCTTCATGAGTTTACTGTTTCTCTCTGCTCTGTTGGCTAAGCCCTACTCACATAGGGATAATGAAGGTCTCATTTGCCTCCAACAATATGGTGCCTTTCTGCATAATTTACATGTTTTCTTCAAGGCTCAGACGCTAAGTAAGGGGGTAACAAATTCTAGTGCAGAGTCTTGTTACTGATACATGGAAACCCAGACTGTACCTTTGTTCTTCTGTGGTTTCTTCCAGCACACGTCTGTAGTCTAGAAAGGTGTCTATCCTAGTCTTGGATGGCACCTTTTAAAGAGAGAACTTGTACTCTGGAAGACAGGCTGCATCTAAGTGTTCGCTCTATGGCAGTAGTCACCTTCTGAAATTCAGCTTCAGTCAGTAGATTCACAAGTATTTTTTTAAGAGTGGATTTGTTTCCAATTTGTAAGAACATTATTGACCACTTATCGAGTACTTACATGTGTTAGCCACTATACTAAGGATTTACATGAACTTTTTAAAAAATCTGCACAGCAACCAATGGAACAGGTGCTGTTTTTGTGTTTTACTTTTCTTTGTTCTTTTTAAAGGAGGTAACCGAGGCTTAGGGAAAATCAGTTATCCAATGGACACATCTCATGATGGAGACAGGATCACACCCTGAGCCTGCCCTTTCAGCCACCACCACACCTCTTCCTGAGGTCTTCTAGTCCCTCCATCATTAGCAAGAATGTATTCATAATGTTTCAGATCTCACACATTGTTTCATTAGGCAATCTTTCACTGAGTACCAAATCTGTTCTAAACCCCATGGGACAGGACCTCAAGAAGTGTGGGATTGATGGAGAGTAAAATAAGGCAAAGAGTAGAGGTCTCTGATGCTGTGCATAGGGACAGGAGTTAGCTTACAAAGGGTTGTACTGGCCAAATTCAGGAGTGTGTACTTTATCCACAGATGATGGGGAGACATTTGAAGATTTCAAGTAATAAGTAAACATTATACAAACATATATTCACAGTCCTTCTGCATGTTAGATATCCAAGAGGGTAAAAGTGTAGGGAATAGGATGAGGCAAGTCAGGTGTTTGGAATTTAAGGACTCTCAGAGTAAGTGCTTCTCCTCATTTTGTGTCCTAGCTGTCTGGCTTGCTTCACCCTCGTGTAGGCCCTGGAAGGTGTTGTGGGGGAGTGAAAAATGAGTAAAACTTGGATTTCCACCCTTTTAGCAGGATGAACTATGGGGAAAAGAAGAGTGGACAGAATTACAATGAACTGCTAATGCAGGGCACTGGATGAAGGAGTGACTCTAGGAATATTCTACATTATCAATGTTCCTATAGGTGAAGATGAGAACCTAACTACGTCCATGTCCTCATAGGAAGAAAACTAATTCCGTTTGCTTGTTCCTATTGACAAGGTACCAGCCTTGGAGACTGGTTGTAGAAATTCCTACAACATAGATGGATCCATCTTTAGTCACCAAGATCCATTAGGATTCAAAGACAAACTAAAGCTCAGTTGCTTGAGATGGGAATGGGGTACAGAGCAACTCTTGGATTTTTCTAACGTTTGGAATCCAAGATCAGAGATCCTTCAGATCTTCCCATTCTTTGGACTCTGTGAGTCCAAAATCTAGTTTGTTGCTCTTTAGGAATTACAACCACCTTTCCCCTAAATAAAGATTAGCTGACATTCCAAGCTACTTCTACCTTCATATCTTCAACTCCAATAACTCCTAATGCTTTGACCTTTTAAAAGTAATGTATAGAAGGGGCTAAATGGCTGAAGAGTGAAATTACATTTAGTTCCTAGAGGTGAGGTGATACTGTTGGTACAACAAGGAAATAACCGTAAAATGTGAAGCACAGTTCATGCAGACCCCACTCTATAAAGGCAGAGGCAGAGAGATGGAGAATGTTCTGCTGTTACCAACTCTGAGAATAGTCAGTGGCCAATTCAGTGGGGGCTCTGGGAGAATGCTGACCATTCTAGGACTTCAAATGCAGTTGGTTTGGGACTCTCTTAGGAAGGGAGAAGATGTCTGCTCTCAGGTTTGATTGTCAACTGGATGATGGAAAGTATCACAGTGCAGTGGACAGGGCATTGGTTAGGGAGATGAGAGACTTGGTCCCCCTCTAGCTCTGCTACCATCCCAGGATGAGTAACTTGGCTTCTTGTGATTTTTCTCCACTTCCTAGTGACTAGATCATGCACGTTGCTTCCAGCACATACATTTCCCACTCTGTGAATGCCCAGGAAAAATGAAAACATCATCCCATCTGGCTCCCGCCTTCTAGAGGATGAATTGTGGAGCTGCAGCTCTTCAGGGACAGATGGCATGCAGGTGTCTGTTTCTGTATGAGGTATGATGTCAGAGGAGGAGTGAAAGAAAAATAATGCTGTCAGAGCCAACCCATTCAGGCAGGCTGGCTCCACACCCAACCTCCCTCACCTGCTGTTCCATTGGTGTGGTTTGTCATGGGACCCTCGGCGTCTGGTCCCTGCCCCACCCTCCTCAACTCCACTGGCTGTTTCCAGAATTATTCCCCAGGGAAGGCTGCATGTTTGCAGAGTCTCTGTCTTTGATGATGTTTTCAACTGTGGCTGTCACAGTTCTCAGTCCTAGAGGTCTTCATTGAAGCCAACTAAGCATGTAACACTTCAAAAGGAACGTTGCCACATGTAAGGTATCTAACACTGTAAATCCCCTCTCTGAGCACAGCTTCTGTCTTTCCACTGTACTCTGAGTAGTGTAGAGTGATGAAAAGAGCAGGGGCTTTGAGTAAAGTAGAGAAGTGGGGCCCTGGGCAGTGGCCAAGAGAAGGTAACAGCAGACGCCCAGACAGTGGATGAGAGGATTAAAAGAGGGGCTGTCTGAGAAATACCCTAGGTCTTAGAAAGAACATGGGGGCTCCTTCCTGTCCTCTTGTCTTGGCCACTTAGGTGAGTCCCCACTTCTGTTCCATCCCAGAGAAGTCAATCATGAGAATTCCTACCTTCTGCTGTGTTAGCTTTAGGCATGGGCGTGGGCATGTGACCTAATTCTGGTGATAAGACATGACAAGAAGTCTGCTGAGGGGCTCGTTTCTTTCTTCTACAGTCCCTGTTTTCCTCTGGATCGTGTGCTCTCTGAAGATGACCTCTAAGTCGTGTAGCATTTTGCTACTGGCCAGAGATGAATCCGATATACAAAGAAGGCCAGAGCCCTCCCAGCCCTCGTTTGGTGATGCCCTACCTATGAACTTTTTTTTAAATGTAGGTAAACTCACATATTTCCTTGTTACTTAAATAGGGTTTTGATTTAGGGTTTTCTGTTCCTTTCAGCTGAAGATATCCAAATTGCCAAACCTCTCATTATGGGCACCTACTCTTAACTCATCAATCCTTCATGTTCTCATGGTCCATCCCAAGTTCTTCCAGCTATTTCCCTTACTTTATAGCCCATTGGGGCTCCAGAGCCAGTTACTCTAATAGTAGGACACTTCCTGCCAAGCCTTAGGCATTGACATTTGACCCTTTCAATCCAAGTATTGTTCCTTCACCCCTCCTCCCCGCCCCCATCTCCAGGGCTGCAAGGTATTGCTGAAGAAGTATAAAATTATGCCTCGTGGCCATATTATGAGTCCATGCTTTCTTTCTTCCTGGGTCTTAGCTGCTGCTCCAGTCAATCTAAAATCTTTGCTATTTCCACCTCCACACCATTACTCATGCTCTTCCTGCGAGCTGGTATGCCCTCTCTCTCTCCCCTAAAGCATTCTTTCCCATCCTCCCAGGCCAAGCCCAAATTCCCACAGTGAGACGCAAAAATGCCACCTTTTCAGAATTCCTATTAGAACCCATCTCTGTCTCTCTTCAAATCCAGATCACCATCCTAATATAGATGTCTGTCCACTTATTTTACATCCTCTAGTTAAGACCCTGATCTCCTGAGATATATTATACTTTGTTAATATTAAGAGCCCCACAGAAATAAATTAAGAAAGAAGCAAAGGATAAAGACCGAGCGTGCAGGTTTTAAATCAGCCGGACTTGAGTTTGAAGATGGCTATGCTACTTACTAGCTAAGGAAAATGGGGGAAATGATTAAATTATGTGCCACTTTTTAAAAAATAAGTTTTTGTTTATTTGGGAGAGGGATAGAGAAATATAAGCACCAATGAGAGAGAAAGATAGGTCATCTCCTGCACGTCCCCTACTGGGGATTGAGCCCACAACCTGGGCATGTGCCCTGACTGGGAATCAAACCACTGAGCAACACAGGCCTGGCTACAATTTTTTATCTGAGGATGGAACTAATAATGGGAGGATTTTATAATTATATAAAAGTCCAAGGCACATAGTAGGTCTATAATATTACTTTTAATATTACTTTTTTCTTTCCTTGTCACCATAAGTCTAAGAGAGTAAACTTGTTTCTGCTAGTCATATTCATGTGTGTGTGTGTTTGTGTGTGTACACAAATCCTTTTCCTATGAATATCAAGTATTCTGTAATACTATAAACTATATTCATTTTGGCAACATTCAATCAAAAATAAAATGCTTCTGTCCCCTTTGCATCACATGGAGGTTGACAGAAACTCCACATTCAGTGCGCATCATCTGTTGGCCAGCTCTGTGCTACATGAAATGAGAAATAGATCAACTGGATATGGAACTCAGAATTCTTCACCACAATTTCTGAAACGTGTGGGGTACTCACAGAGAGGAGATGCTTCTGCTCGGTGGATTGCCTCACTCAGATGTCTGCATCCATTCCCAACAGAACAAAACCAGAGGGGACTCTGACATTTGAATCTTTCCTGTTACTTTACTTTAGTGATTCTCAAACTTTCATGGGAATAATGATGTGTTGGGGGCTTTCAATATGGGCAGATTCCTCGCCTCACCTTGAGAGGTTCTGTTTGGGTATAGGTATAGGTGTGGCCCAGGACTCTGCATCTTTAACAAGCATCCAGTCTGATCCTGATTTAGGTGAGAAACCCCAAGTGCTGGATTAGGAACAGAGCAGGGAAGCTGGTTCTTATAGGAGTGAGCATCCTGTGATACCCAAGTTGGCATGGCTAATAGCTCAGAATAGTCATTGGATCTCAGCAAATGGACCCCTGAGTCCTGCAAGTTACATGCATACTAGGGATCTTATGCCAAAAGGAGCATTCCTGGGGCATGGAATTGTCAAGGGGTATGGGTTGAAGTTAATATGGAAGGTCTTTGGCATTGGTCCAAGAAACAGGATAAGCTAAGTCTCTGCATCTATTCTGGAGATCAGAACGGCCTGGGAACTACCTAGAAGTGCGATGGGCAAGTGAGCTTTGTGGTAAAAAAGGTTATCTCACCCACCAAGGTCTGGAATCATCAGGAACTTGGACTATGGAAACTTGACCATTTTCTACTTCAAATAAACATTTATTGGTTCATTTCCTTTTTGACCTCCCTTAATATTTTGTATAGTTCCTGTTGAAAATTTCCACTCAGTTTGGAGGGACAGTGCTGAGTGATGTCAGTTTCTGGAGAGGTGGGACTTGAATAATGGCCACCATTCATTTTATTGAGTGCATTTATAGACTAGGTACTTTATCTCTAATTTATCTCTAATTTCCACAAGCACATGATAAAGTAGGCATTAAAAGTCTTTGTTTTTTGGATGAGGATTGGAATTTTCAGAGAGATCAAGTAATTTGCCTAGGATCACACAGCAAAGAGGATGAACTACCAGGGTGAGTCGTCTCCCCCCCCCCCGTTTTTTAACCCTTACACAAAGATATGCTTTTATTGGTTTTTAGAGAGAGAGGAAGGGTAGAGAGAGAAAGGGAGGAGGTGGGACATCAACATGAGAAACATCCATTGGTTGCCTTCCATATATGCCCAGATCTGGGATCGAACCCACAATCTAGGTATGTGCCCTGAGAATCGAGCCTGCAACCTTTGGTGACTGGGATATCACTCTAATCAACTGAGTCACACAGCCAGGATAGGTGAGCCCTCCTTACTGAGTTTCTCTTGGTGCCTCCTCACGCTCATGCATTGGAGGGCTTTATCTTTTCCTAGAAGAAAAAGACCTAGTTCTCCCCAGTCCAGTGTTACTATGCACCTGGCATAGAAAGTGGTTTCTGAAGCAGGAGAAAACCCAGGAAGATTGCTCAGTTTCAGTGCGTGCTGCTTCCCAGCTGGGGATGACAGCTAATCTTGAAAATCAATTCAGTGCTGGCTCTCACTGGAGACTCTCCCCATGGCAGGCCATGGCTCCTCTCACTGCAGTTCAACAGCACAAAAAGTGGTTGCCAGTGTGAGGAGGTCAGGGCAACTACCAGTATGTCCTGGGCCAGGGGCCATCCTCAGAGTACTCGCTATGGGGCTCATAGGTGGCACCTTCATCCTCTGGGGCAGATGGGGTGGATGTACAAGAAATAATTCTGGCCATTTCTGCCTGAGAATGAACAGAATCAGCTCATATAGGCCACCTCTGTCTCTCTAACAGTCTCAGCACAGCTCCTTCAGCTTTGTGGCAAAGCCGTTCCTCTGTGGATACTTTCTGGACTGTGACCCTGGACCTGTGGGACCTCCCAAAACTGGACAAGGCTGACCCATGGGTAGTGACCCAACAGAGACCCAGGTCCCTCTATGTGTAGCTGCGAGGCTCCCGGCATCTCAGGTCCATGTCTTCCAGGCCACACTTCTACCAGCTGCTCTAAGGTAGTGGCCTTTATAGCACGTGATGCTAGAACCATCTCACAATTTCTGAAAGGCAGGCAGGAAGTACCACTTTCCAAAGGAATCAGCCTACTTCCAAAAAGGTGAGATGGGGAGCCAGTGGCGTCCCATAATGAACAAGTTACAACATTACCTTATCGCGTTGTGGCGTTCATTAAATAGCATGTCACCTGCAAGATCACAGTTCTGGGAGAAACTGTTATTCCCATTTTACAGACAAGGGAACTGATATCCATAGACTTTAACAAGTCTATGCACTGAGATGGTAGAAGGCACATTCGAATAGAGGGCTTCTCATTACAAATACCTGCTTTTCACAATCACATCCCTCCCCTCTTCCCCCTTACATGACTGTGTATATCTGAGACTGGGTCTCTCCGCTAGGAGGATAATGTCAGTATAAGAAAGGGGTGATTATAATCATAGTAATTTGCACATCAGAGGCCTATGAGGAGTCATAGGGACAATAGGTGTGAGAGCAGACTGTAGAGCAACAGTGCCACGCAAGGGAATGCAGTATTTAATATTATTCAAATTCCTGCCATCTCATCTTCTCTCCTTCAAATTTATCCTCAGCAGTGTCTTTCCTTCCTTTCTTTTTCCTACTCAGCTTTATCTCCTGAATGACTAGGATGAGAACCAGCATCTGGGGGGCATGCAGTGGGATTACTGTCACTATGAATAGATGTGTAAACTGAGGCTCCGGTAATTGACTTGACCAGCATTAGGCAGAACCAGGATTCTCTCTGTCTCCTGATGTGACCCCACGACGGCAGTTGATAAAGCCTGGACTCCAGAGCACAGAGTTCATCTCCCAGGTGACCTTTCACTCACCCTGGATATTCTAGAGAGAGTCCTGTGCACACCTCAAATATAGTCACATCTCATTTATACACTCAATGTCTCCCCAGTGGCTCTATGCAGGGAGTGCAGAATATTCTTACTATCTAAGGCCCAGAAATAGGGTTATCTGAGGGGTCTTTCCTGGAATGGCACAGTGGGGACTACCAAAAATCTCTTCACCTGGGAGCTGGGCACCAGGGGGTGACTGATGGAACCCTGGTGCCATGTCTCCCAAAGTTCATGGTAAGAAGGATGGTTTCTCAAAGCCCAGTTTAGCTGGGGATCTCAGCTATCTTAGAGGGAAAACTATGCAGGCCTTCCCTTCCACGAATCAGAATGGTGGGGAGAATGGAACACTGGGCTTGGAGCTAGGAAGCCTGGATTTTAGGGTTGAGTGAAGTTTTGGAGAGAGGCTACATGTAGTAGAATTCCAGTTCTGCCATTTAAAAATGTGTCATCTTGGGCAACTCACTTGATTTCTATGACTCTCAGTTTCTCATCTCAAAAATGGGTTTGATTCATTCATTCAAAAACTGTGTAATAAGTGGTGAGTGAGTACTGTTCTAGGTAGGGGGGAATACAGTGGTGAATGAGGTAGGTGAGGCCTTAGGGACTGATGATTACTCAGGGGGCCAATATGGCAAGAAGGAAGATGATGGAAGGAGGGCGTGCCAGGACTCATCAAATTACCTGGGGTATCCAAGGGTTGGTTTCCATTTTTAAAAGGTTAGCTATCCACAGTAAATGCTCTGTGGTCCTTTCAAGAGGCTCTGACCTCTAGTTGTTTAACCCATGCTAAGATAGTTTATCAGTGCTAGCTGGTTTGGCTCAGTGGATAGAGCATCGGCCTATGGACTGAAGGGTCCAGAGTTCAATTCCAATCAAGGTTGTGTATCTCAGTTGCAGGCTCAATCCCCGGCCCAGTCGAGGTGCATGTGTGAGGCAACCAATTGGTGTGTCTCTCTCACATCGATGTTTCTCACTCTGTCTCTCCCCCTTCCTTCTCGTGTCTAAAAATTGATGGAAAAATATCTTTGGGAAAGGATTAACAACAACAACCGAAAGAAAGTTTAGCCGTGGTTGTTAATGTGGCCTCTCATAAGCATTTCTGGGAGAAACTTCAGAGAAAGTGATCTTTCCAGGCCCCACCCTCAAATTCTGATTCATAGCCTGTTCCTGATGTGCATCAGGGTTAGATACGGCTAATGATGAGAATACCCTCCATTGGTTCTGTGTCTGTAACATGTTCTGAGTTCTGTCCTTGAATGCAGCTGGACCACTAAGAAGCTACTGGACCATATTTCCCCTGATAATGGCATTAGCTTCCTAATGACCAAAAGGCTTGGAATGATGCTTTACTATCTTGTCCTTGGTCTTTGTTAATGACAGACATGAGAAACAGCTCTCCTGAAAACATTTCTGCATTTGCTGTAGAACTATTTTGGAAGGTGTCACAGTATTCACTGTAATAAATTTGTTTTAGACTATATGTTAAGTATTGGTATGGTTTCTCCTCCCAGTTAGTGAGAATTAAGTAATCCCACATACTTACCTGTTTGCCTTGGCTGCCAGGAAACTCAGAGTCCAATGTGAAGTCCACTTACAATAACCATACCAAATTGCACTGATAGCTTACCTATTTCTCATGGTTGTCACAGTTCCGGTTTAATACTAGTATCAGTTATATGTAAAGTCTGAATGAAGGTTCTTCAAAAGCACCAACCTGCATATTTTGCTGGACTTTCTGGAAGAATGACAGTCAAAGACCATGAACATCACTGTCATTATCATGTGGGTGGCAGACACTCTGAAACCAATTACTGAATGGAAACTGTTGGAATTACATGCAGTTGGATCAAAGGCCAAAGCATTCTCACAATCGAAGCATTAAGGAGACTGGGTGTTCCTCACTCCAGTCAGAATTGGGCTCACAAATGTCCCCTTAAAAAAGGGCAAGACACCAGTGTACACAGTGCGAGCCCTTTCCCTTTCATTTGTTACAACAACCCTCCCAAAACAGGTGTTACTAGAATCCCTTTCACAGAGAGGGAAACTGAGGCTCAGAATGATCCAGTGCTGCAGATCCAGGGGATAGCAGACCTGGGAAGGGGGTCTATCTCTTGGGGACAAGTCCCTCTGTCCCTCTTTCTTTCTGGATGTACTTCTCTGTCCCCCATAGACGAGCCGGACTGCACTATGCTGGCCTCCTCCAGGGCCCTATAAAAAAGTGGTTTTCTTCTTCCCTGTTATTCCAGCATCAGCCCTTATCTTCACAGTATTCCTCGCAGTCTTTCTCTTCCACCTCTTTGATCACATCCCAACTTGTAAACTTCATATCCAAATACTGCAGGGTAGAGGAACCCACCCCCACAAACCTGGGTTCATCCCAGGCGCGGGGGTTGGGGGGGTAAGGTGTCTGAGCTGCTTTGCTGCTGCTCATGGTTGGACTCAAGGCTGATTCTGGAAGCCCTACTCCAGCAGGCTCTCAACTTTTAGAAGGGATTTTCTCTTTCTCTTTTTTTTCTAATAATTATATTTATTTTCATTTATACTCTTCCATGTTCCATAAACAATTTAAGGGTTTTAGAAAAGTTTCCTCTTTAAACTGAAGCTGACGTTTTGCCCTGGGACAGTGCTTACCCAGGGGAAGCTGAGTCCCAGTCTGATGTGAAAGACAGCCCAAGAACACCCTCCCAACCAGAGAGCTCCATCCTCTTGCTTGCACCACCCTCTCTGTCCCAATTATGCTGTCAGCAAAGGCATCCATTTTTGAAATTACACCCCCACTACGGGTTATTTATATAGGTAGACCAAAGTGTCCATGATGCTTGTCCATAGGTGAGCACCTTCTTATTCCTCATTAGTCTTTACTTAAAAGTTACCACCTGCTTCCTGGATTCGAGCCAGTTTGCCATCCATTTTTATTAGATGCTGCTACATCTAACAGCTTTCAGACTGTTATCCACTTTCTTGGGTGGCACCGGTCTTTGTTTTCTAGGTGTAGGTGTAGATGGGTCATAGTATCTACTATAAATTCTCATTTACCAGGTTACTAAGATCGGTGAGTGAGCATGTTCTCTCTTAACACATACACACAACACACACAGTTCCCTCGATGTTTTGTAGTCTTTGATTTGGGTGGGGTCCCACAAACTTTTTTTTTTTTAATCCTCACTCAAAGATATTTTTCCATTGATTTTTAGAGAGAGTGGAAGAGAGAGGAAAAGACAACGAGAAACACGATGTGAAAGAAACACACTGATTGCTTGCCTCCTGCATGCTCCCTGACCAGGGCCCAGGCCAGGAAGAAGCCTGCAACCAAGGTATGTGCTCTTGACCAGAATGGAACCAAACCGACCAGGGCCCATGGACTCTTTTGCCTTAAAAAGAAAGAAGTCAAAATGCTTTCCTTGCTCTGAGACATCGGTGTCTGACTAAACAGTCCTCGGTTTCCACGGACACCAGAACTTCTTTTTTTGCATCAAAGAACCTGGAATGGAACTGGAATTGCCCTCCTCCCACTATTCAGGTACTGCTCTCTAGACCTTTCAGCTGTGCAGAAATTGCCTCCAAAGAGTCCCTGTTTTCCCCTCTATTTTTTCCTTTGTTTTCAGATGTACCTCTTTGGAGCTATATTCCTCCTCAGCCATCTTTGGTCTTGATCGCCTTATTCCTCTGTTTCAGAGAGTCCTGTTTCAGAACATACCTCCTAATCCCCCATGACTCTTTCCCTCCCTCCCCATCTTTGAGAGCCTTAGTGCAAGGGGAAGCCAGTGTGGGGATCTGGTAAAAGGTCTATGGTGGGCACAGGACCCTCCATCCTAGGGATCTGCTCATCTGCAAAATTATAGTAGGATGTTGACATTAATATAGTCACCATGTGGGAGATTTCCACCACCACATGCATCTCGTATGCTGTCTTTTATAGACACAATACACCTTCCCCCATCATCCCTAACCCCCAGAAACCACTAATCTATTCTCCATCTCCATAATTTTGTTATTTCAGGAACATTATATAGGTGGAATCATGCCATATGTAACCTTCACTTAGCATAATTGTCTGGGGATTCATCCAGGTTGTAGCATGTTTCAATAGTTTGTCTTTTCAAAAAACTTTCTGAGCAGTAATCCATGGTAGGAACACACCACAATTTATTTAACCATTCACCTATTGAAGGACATCTGGGTTGTTTCTAGTTTTTGGCGTTTGTGAATAAAGCTGCTATAAACATTTATATTCAGTTTTTGTGTCAATGTAAGTCTTCATTCTCTGGGAAAAATGCCCAAGAGCATGATTGTTGGGTCATGTGCTAGTTGAAGGTTTCATTGTTTGAAGAAACTGCCAAGTTATCCACTGTGGCTGTGCCACTCTACATTCCCAGGAGCAATATGTTTCTCCACATCCTTGCCAGCATTTAGTGTTATCACTGTTCTTTACTTTAGCCATTTAGGCATGCAGTCATATTTCATTGTGGTTTTTGTTTGTATTTCCCTAATGGCTAATGATGCTGAACATCTTTTCATGTGCTTATTCCTCCCCCCCGCCCCCCGCTGTTTGTCCTTTTCAGTGAAAAGTCTCATGTGTCTTGCAAATTTTCTAATAGGATTTTTGGTTCTTCTACTGTTAAGTTTCGAGCATTCTTCTAGATACTAACCTTTTGTCAAATACATGGTTTGCAAGTATTTTCTGTCTTTTTATCCTAACAGGATCTTTCACAGAGCAAGTTTTAAATTTTAATAAAGTTTAACTTCTCTATTTTCCCTTTTATAGAGTGTGCTTTTGGTGTCATGTCTAAGAAATTTGTTTAGCCCTAAGACATGAAGATGACCTCCTTTTGTTTTTCTACCTTTTATAATTTTATTTATTTTTGCTTTTGGTGTCATATCCAAAAAGTCATGTCAAGCCTATGGAGTTTTTTCTTAAGTTTTACATTTTTGGGTCTTATATTTAAATAATCAATTCATTTCAAGTTACTTTTTGTGACTGTGTAAGATAGGAGTCCCGTTTCATTCTTTTGCATGTGATTATCCAGTTTTCCCAACACTGTTTATTGAAGAAACAGTCCTTTCCCTCTATTGAATATCGTTGGGTCCCTTACCATATACATGATGGAGCAAATGTAGGTTAACAGTTGTTCACATGAAAAATAATACAGTAATTAATAAATAATAATAATACAAGAATAAACTTTGCATTTCATGTACTCACAACTGTAAACCTCTGTTTGCTCCACCCTGTATGAGTTAGTCATATATGTGAAAGTTTATTTCTGGGCTCCTAAATATATTCCATTGGTCTATGTGTCTATATTTATGCCAATACCATACTGTTTTAATTACTATTGCTTTGTAGTATAGTTTTAAATCAGGAAGTGTGATGCCTCTGGTTTTGTTCTTCTTTTCAGGTTGCTTTGGCTATTTGGTGCTTTTGTTATTTCATATAAAATATAGGATTTTATTTTTTCTGTGAAAAATAGTCATTGACATTTTGATAGGGATTACATTCAATCTATAGATGGCTTTGGGTAGTATGAACATTTCCACAATATTAATTCTAACTCATGAACAAAGGATATCTTTTTTTCCCCTTTATTTTATTTTATTTTTTTACATTTTTTAAAATTACATAAAGCTTTACAAAGATTAGTACATATATCTCTTTTT